>CM061921.1:238001196-238240404 GCA_031002005.1 Vandiemenella viatica | reverse complement strand
AATTCATCTGGTTGACAGTGAGAAGTTCATGTGGTCACACTTCAGGCAGACGCTCCATCCACTTCCACGCAGTGTTATGGCCAGCAAATGCTTGACTAGCTGATGGTCCCGTGTCTGCTTCAACTTCGACATTAAGACAATCTTCTTCCTAGACACTTTATTCTCCCACACATTCAATAAGTTCATCATCACTTAGAATTTCATACTCAGGGTCTGACAAATCACACACCAGCCACTCTCCCATATCTCCAGCACTAACTTCTGAACGTCCAGGAATTTTCAAAAGAATTTTTCTGAATTCCTCAACTGACAAATCATCCCCACCTTCTCCTGTCTCTTCCCTTTCCTTTTCTTGTTTCCTAGATCCGCCACTGGGAAGAACAATAGCGCATAGGCAGAATTATTATTTTCCTAATCGCAGTACATTTCCGTCTTAATTAACAAAGCGATTCAGTCCTAGGACACCCTCCTCTTTTTGTTGTCCATCAATGACCTTCCTGGAAACTTATCTGACAAAGTTAAGAGTGTTTTATTTGCAGATGACATTAACCTGACTGTGAGAAAAACAGCAATCTAGAATTTAATGTGAATGAAGTCCTTAGTGAAGTAGCAAATTGGTTCAAGGCAAATTGATTAAAATTAAATTTTGAAAAAACACATTATGTTAGTTTTAAAACAAAAAATTCTGCACAGCCAGATTTACAAGTAAGCTATAAAAATAACACAGTATTAGAAACAAAGAGTATAAAATTCCTTGGTATTAAAATAGGTGAGAAACTCTGTTGGCACAAACATATCACTTCACTACAGAAGAAGTTAAGTAGTGCCACCTTTGAAATAACACTTGCTCTAACAGCAGATCTAGAATTAACTAAACAGGTGTACTCCTCATATTTTCATTCAGTGGTGTCATATGGTATAATTTTCTGGGGAAATTCTTCAAAAAGTAAAAAAGTTTTCATAGCACAGAAAAGAACTATTAGGATGTTGTGTAGGGTACAACCAAGAACTTCTTGCAGACAACTTTTCATAAAATTCAGTATTCTTACAATGACTTCTCAGTATATATATTCTCTCATGTGCTGTCATAGATCATTTTAACCTGTTTACTTCTAATTCGTGGGTACACAATTTCAATACAAGAAACAGAAATAACTTTCACAAAACACAAACATCTCTATCATTAGTACAAAGAGGAGTTAATTATTCTGGTATACATCTTTTTAATAAACTTCCCAAGAATATAAAACAGTTTGTAGATAATAAAGATATACTTAAAGAAAAACTGAGAGATTATCTTATTGGCAACTCCTACCCCATTCAAGAATTTGAACAAATTAATTAATTGTATTCAATACGACTTTTGCAAAATTCAGTTGTAAAAATTAATGTTTATTGTTATTCTCCTTATTTTTCTTTGGAACGTATAATTGTTTTTACTATGATTATGACTCATATTATATGTATGTGTATTAACCATGACATGTTTCACACTCCCCAGAGGTCCTTCCTCAGCAGAGATCCATGAAACAAGATTGATAAATAAATAAATATATTTGATTTCAATTATGTGTATTCACTTGTAGGGTGCCGGTATTTAGTTTTATAAAATCTATAAATGCAGCGTTAATCCCCATCATCAAATTCAGTCATGGAACATTTTTCATCAAAATATCACAACCCTTTTTTTTCTTCTTCTTCTTCTTCTTCTTCAATTTCACTCTCACACATAATTTTCTGAAGGAATTATATAAATAAAAGTGTTTGTAAGACTTTCTATGGCATAATTTAAACATGAAGCAAAATACACTGAACTTAAACTCTTGAGAAATTTTGAGGCCTCCAGTATCTTATTAAAATAATTTTAATTCAAGAGAGGAGACCAAAACCAACTGACAATACTGATGAAATCTCAATCAGCGGATTTGAATGAAGTGATAAGAACTTAATAATCACATTTCTAATGATCTCACTTACAACCAAACTTTTTTTTTTTTTTTGGTAACTGCTTTACGTCTCATTAACATCGAGGTCTTTTAGAGACGGGAAAGGATAGAGGCAAGGATGGGGGCAAGGAATGGGAAGGAATTCGGCCATGGCCTTTTGAAGGAAACATCCCGGCATTTGCCTGGAGTGATTTGGGAAACCATGGAAAACCCAAATCTGGATGCCTGGACGGGGATTCGAACCGCCGTCCTCCCGAATGCGAGGCGAGAACTAACCGTTACACAGCCCCGCTCGGTATATGATTGTTGAGATAGAAAGGATATGGGGATAGTCAAAGTTAATGGTCTGCATTGTACCAATCTCAAGAGAAAGCCATGAAGTAAGTGACTGATTATATCCTCCAAACAAAAGGCACAAGATTTAGAACAGTTAACAATTAGAATGAACAAAAAGCATGCTGGTACAGGGAGAGAGATTTTGCTAAGGCCAGTAATACATCTAATGGGAAGCTGCAGAAATGACACTCTGTGGAGGAAAATAAGCTTTGTAGCAAAATCTTGATAAGGGCCATAAAAGACGCCATCCATCTATAACAGATGATTTACAGTCAAGACCAAAAATCCGCAAAATTTGGGACTAAGGACTCCAGCAGTGAGAAAGGCACTTACATTACAATAATATTACTTGCCCCAGCAGATATCCATAAACCAAAGACGTTAACAAACTAAAGTCTCATCTAAGAAGCCTAGAAAACATGTTAGCCTCAATGTGTATTACATCTTACAAAACATTAAGTACAGCATCTACTGTTGCAGCATTATGGGATACTTCCAATTTTGCTGGAAGTATTACATACTAAGACCACTTCCATGGCAGTGCAGTTATGGGACAAAAAGATCCATAAAATAGTAGTGTAAAATTGTTTTTGTTCTGCAGCTATCAACTACTGTCATATCAGCAGTTTCAAAAAATTGCCTCATGGCTTCACTAAACTGATGAGGCATCTAACTGACAGCAACAATAACTATGTTCCATACGATCTCAAGTAAACAAGTCAATGTGATAAATATGCATTACATTCAATGAAATAAGACCATGATTTCGAAAAGTATAACTAAGGGGACAGCTCGTAATGGTAAAATTTGCACTTGTTCTTGCAAATAGGATCATGCAGTAATTGGTTCATGTAGTGCAGTCCGCTTCACATGGTCCTCACTACACAGGGTGCAGCAGTGTGCATGCGATTGTCACTACCACCTGTACCTCTTTTTAGCCAATAATTTTCCAAATCGAATTCAGTTTAGGTATATTAGCAGATTCAATGTAGCAGTTATCTCTTTTTTTGTTATAAGTCTGTAAAAGAAATCATAACTTTAGATTAATTTGAATTTGGAATATGGACCACTCAAAGTGTAAGTATCCATTTTAGCCCACATCAAGATTCAGCTCAAGTAATGGATGTCAAAAATTACATTCAAAACAGAAAGTGAATCGTCTCAGTTCTTATGGCATTAGTTCAAATTATTGGCAGACACATTGGCCCCTCTCAAATCTGGTGTCAAGAAGCGGATTGGCAGAATTAGCTATCAGAAGTGTGCACTGGATGCAATGAGTCAGTGGCGAAATAAAACGTATAATGTAGCACACACTACAATGATACACATAGCAGCACAATAGGCTAGCAGCACAGTCAACACTTCTTCACAACATAGCAGAGTGTAGTAATCTGACATATAGGTAAATGAAAAAAAATCATAGCAAATGGATGTAGAAGGTTGTTGCAAGATGTGATAAATATGTTGAATCTAAAACTGGCTGAAGAAACACCTCACTATCATGTTTGATATAATGATTCCCAATTTTCAATACATAGACTTTATAGTACTGCGTTATCTATTGCATTTCATTAGATGTAAATGCTGCGGAGAATGAGCTTAACAACACAATTAGAAGTGAACAGACCAAAAAATTTGAAATTCTTCCTGAGGATATCATGAAGGAAATAATAAAGCTGATAAAACATAAAGGGGGTGATGTAATAATATTTCTACAGATATATCAAAGATAGCCGGATGTGACATTGTACCTTGAAATATTATTTAAATTGAGTCTGGATACTTGCTGCTTACCACAGGACAGGAAAAGTGCGATAGTAGTGTCTGTACATAAAAGAGGGGTGAGAAATAAGAGTTGAAAGACCCGACCTGAGCAGGGGGCCTCGCCAAGTCGAATCACGCCACAAGGAGGCAGCATCGTCGCCTCAGCAGCTGGTGCCTGCACCCATTGCTCCTGCTCATTCCACACCCGGCAGGGCTGGTGGACGGTCGGGTTGGGCCGCTTCTCCTAGTGGAGGCGAGCCGACGCCCAGTGTTGCGGCGTGCCACCAGGGCGCGCTGCTGGAGCAGCTAATGCTCCAGGCAGCGCAGAGCGCCGGGACTCAGTTGCCTTCGCACAGTGACGGCGAGCTGATGTCAGCGGACCGCAATGTGATCTCGCCGACCCGCCACCAGGGGGATGCAGCAGTGTGATCAAGTCCCTACTCAAGCAAGGAGATTTGTCTGGTTCTGGCAGAAGGCCGAGACATCGCACAGATGCCCTCTTCCCCCAGGAGCTACCATGGTGCTGTAAGCACTGGAATGTGCCATGACTTGTCCGAAAACTCAACTAGCTTCGCCAGCTCATCCATAAGAAACTGCAACTACAAGAACTCTTCCTTCAAGTCATACTCCACAAACGAACTGGACAGAGAGTACTGGCCGATATACTTTTGGTGCTTTTCCAGCAAAAAGAAGGTGGAGTACAAAGTACGATTCGATCACTACCTGCAAAGTAGCTGGAGGAGCCGGATCAAGTACGAGTTCTTCGATATGGAGCTGTGAATCGAGGTATACAAGAAAACCTACAGATTGATGCTACCCTGTGGTGCCATCGATGAGGTCTACCTGGCACATAGTGACCCATCCCAAGCACCCCTAGTTCGCCCAGCATGGGACGAAGACAAAGAAGGTGAAGATGGACGCGCCTGGGCGAAGATGGTTCCTCTGCCATGCGTCTTTTTTCTCCCGACTTCCAGGAAGAGGAGTATATAGAAGATCTGAAATGCAGGCTCACCCATCTACAAACGCCAGACGCACCAAGTTCAACCTCACCATCTCCGCCATCAACACGTGAAAATTCACCTGTAGTGGCCCAGAAGCAACCATCGCCAAGCACTTAAACCTCACCTATTAACAATGAAAACGCTTCACCATGTGCTGAGCAGCAACAGTCGACCAGCTCGGAAGCAACCATCACACAGGAAACAGCTGCCAACAAGGACGTTAGAAAGTAGGACGCCCTGTATATCCGAAGAGGTGACATGGAAGCTGCCATCAGAGTACTGCAGGACGCGGGGCTCCTGTTCCAAGAAAAACAGTCAGAGGCACCACGGCCACAGGCGCACCAGCGACCACATGCATCAACATCGTCAGACCCGCTAACTGCCAAGGCTACAAGCCAGCACAAGAAAAGAATAAAGAAATACGCATACATCTAGCAGTGCTACAGGAGCCAGACGTTTCTGCACCTTGCCAAGGACTGCCGTGCTGCGGAACACAGTGTCCGCTGCGGTGAGAGGCACAATGTCAAAGAATGCAGCCGACCACGAGAGACAGAACCGACATGTGCAAACTGCCACGGTACACACGCTGATTCATATGAAGGCTGTCCTGCAAAACATAATCTGTGGAAAGCAACTGCCAAGAATCTGCCTCGCACTAGTGCCAAGACTGCCCAGGGTACCGAAAGTTTGTGCATTTCACCAGCAGAGCCACAGCCGGCCAGACCCTCAAGACGCCGCTGACTGTCAGACAGGGCAAATCAAAGACATGCGATACGACAAGGAGCTGCCAAGAAATCCAACGCCAGCACCACGAGCAAGACAACGGCTGTGCGCGGTGCTCCAGACGATAGGGCCAGAAACCAAGATCAGATGACCCTGACTCGGATATTGCAGCTGCTAATGCAGCTTATATCAACCCTAATCAAATGAAATGATCCAAACTAAAATAAAAACAAGAACGTGAATTCCACAGGTACCCTTCAAACATTAAAAATTGCAACCCCAACTTAAAAATGGAAGTGTTTAGATTTAAGTTAGTAGTAATTAAATGTTTCAAACAAAGGAAATTAAAAAAAATGTAACCCATCTGGCTGTAAAGAGCTCACTCTCTACACCGGCCCTTCAGCAGAGGGAATGAAAGATAATTTTTAAAAAAAAAGAGTCGAAAATTGCGGGCCGATCAGTTTGACATCAGTTGTAGATAAATTAATGGAGAGATTGATATGCAACTCCACCAGAAATAAATTTGAGCACCATAAGTGGTTTTTAAGTAGGTAACATAGCTTTAGGCAAGGATATTCATGCAAGTCTCAGTTGGTGGGATATATACAAGATATTTCAGATGAAATGGACAAGGGAGGCCAAACTGATAGTGTAGCACTAGATCTTTCAAAGGCTTTTGACAGAGTGAGCCATAAAATGATAGTAATTAAGGTAAAAACTATTGGAGTGGGTGAGAAAGTGATTTACTGGATAGAAGAAATTTTAAAAGGTATAAAGAAAGTTAGGTTAGGAAATGCAGTATCCAAAGAAGTGGGAGTAAAAATGGGAGTGCTCAGGGTAGCGTATTGGGACCATTGCTATTCATTTTTCTAATGAATAATTGTGTTGATTGTCTACTATCAGAAATTAGATTGTTTGCAGATGATATAATGCTATATAAAAGGATCAAAATGGTAGAGGACTGTAAACAGCTGCAGAGTGATCTGGACAGGATATCTAGTTGGGTTGGTAAACATGGGATGAAGATAAATGCAAAGAGTCGGCTTATTATATACACAAATAAAAAACTAAAGTTGATTACGATTATAAGGTGGGGAAAGAACTCCTTGTTGAAGATTTGAAACGTAAATATCTTGTCATTACATTTGATAACAAGCGTAACATGGGTATGACACATTGGTGAGGTAGTAGGAAGAGGTTTCAAAATTCTGCATTTCTTGGAGAGAGATATGAAGGGAAGTAAGGAATTGGGTGAATATGGTAGTGTAGTATGGGAACCACATTTTGCATATCAAATACAGGAGTTGGAGAGGGGTGCAAAAAAGGGCTGCTAGATTTGTTTCTGGAAATTACCGCAGAATGCAATCAGTAACAGACAAGATAAAAGAGCTGGAATGGGATTCATGGGAAGAGAGGAGGAGGGAGTCATGGGAGTGTACAAGTCATATATTGGTGATGAGGCATGGAAAGATATTGGTGTAAAAATTAAAAGTAATGCATGGAAGGGAAAAGATAATCATGACCAAGAGCTGGCATTTGATTTCAGGCACAAGGGTGTAGGAAGATTCTCTTTCTTTGGTAAGGGTGTCAAGGATTGGAATAAACCAAGAGAAATTATGAATAATTTACCAAAATGTTGAAAGAATTTAAAGCTAAAATTTGCAGAGGACAAATGTAGGTGGATGCAGGAAAGGGGAAAGATGGTTGTGTAGGGAAATTGCCACTGGAGCGTGAGATCCATTGCAATTTAATTATATTTATATATGCATTTATTGCAGATAAAATCTGAAGATGTCTTTTAATTCGGTGATGCGACAAGTAATGACAAAATGAAAAATCTGAGAACAATATTGATCACTGAATATTTCCAATTTTTAGTTTATAATGATGTTTGCAAAGGTCATGTAACGCACATTGATAATCCAAAATATTATGATCAGTGCCTATTGTGAGAGTTAATAGTGTTTAGTAATGTTGTGAGAATATTATACAATAAGGAAAATAAAAATGTGCGGAGCAGACATATGGGGAGTCATACTAAGTATGATACATGAAGAAAATGGGGAAATCCGCTGACTTGTTTGACTTTGATGAAAGGCAGATTGTTAGGGGCCTGCACCTATGAAAAAGCATTTAAGGAATGGCGAGTCTGGTCAGCTGCGCGCGTGCTACTGAAGTAAGCATCTATGGAAAGTAGTTGAAGAACTGTGAAACCATGATAAGGTGGAGGACGTCCACACCTCAACACAGAACATGAAAGTCTACATCTACATATATACTCTGCAATTCACAAAATTGTGGGTGGCAGAGGGTGCTCAGCACCAAAGCTAATCTCTTTGTTGTGCATTCCAATCCCTAATGGTACAAGGGAAAAAAGAATTCATATAAGAATTAGTCCAGCACCATATTTCTCGAATTTTATCTTTCCTCTCCTTCCGACTCAAATAGGTTGGTGGAAGAAGTATTTCACTACACTCAAAAGTGGGAGTACGCATGTTTACCAATAAGTTTAAACGAAACGTGTGTCGTCTATCTACCAGAGACTCCCAACCTAGTCTACTAATCAGTTCTGTAACGCTTTCATAAGGACTGTAGCAAGCGGTCACGAATCGGGCGGCTCTTCTTTGTACTTTCTCTATACTTTCGATCAACCCCTTACGAAACGGGTCCCAAATGGCACAACTATAATCCAAATGTGGACGCACAAGAGATTTGTACGCTATCTCCTTTGTTTGTTCATTACGATTTTTCAAGATTTGACCTATGAATCGCAGCCTAGAATTTGCTCTACCTACTAACGAATTAATGTGTATGTCCCATTTCATGTTCCTTTGTACTGTTACTCCAAAATATTTCATAGAATCGACCATATCAATAACTGTATTGTTTAACTGGTATTTCTGAACAATTGGATTCTTTTTGTTAGTTATGCTCATTGTCTTCCACTTTTTTACAATTTAGAGTAAGTTTCCACTCAGCGCACCAAGCCAAAATAACATCCAGATCGCGCTGAATTTCTAAGCAATCGGCCAAATTTCTTACTCCCCTATAAATAACTGCATCATCAGCAAACAATTTAAAATGGCATTTTCACTTTGTCTTCGAGATCGTTTATAAAAATTAAGAAAAGAAGTGGTCTTATTACACTTCCTTGAGGTACACCCGATATAACATCTAGATTAGAAGAACTTTCTCCTTCAACGACAACATACTGCGACTGACCAGTTAGAAAATCCTTTATCCATTCACAAAGCTGATCCAATATACCGTACGCTCGAAGCTACGCGCTCTATAAAATAGGATAGGGGGCAATCTGTAGCAGATCAAACGGCCGAGTAGCCTACAATACTGGTACAGACACAAGCGTTTCAGAACACAGTGTTCAGTGCTCATTGTTGAACATGAGTTTCCACAACAGAGGGCCACTATGTGTTCACTTATTGACTGAACCAAATGATCGATTAAGATTTCAGTGTGCATCTGATCATAGCTATTATGCGGCAGATCAATGTAAATGTGTAGTTTGGTCAGATAATACACATTTCTTGCTACACCAGGTCAATGGTTGTGTCTGGATAAACAGGCTCCCAGGCAAATGGCTGCTCAAAACATGCACCGTGCCACAGACACGGACCGAGGGGCAGGATTATACTATGGGAGACATTCACCTGGTCTTCCAACCCACATTTTGACTATCAAATACAGGAGTTGGAAGGTGTGCAAAGAAGAGCAGCTAGATTTGTTTGTGGAAATTATCGCAGGACCCAGTCAATAACTTATTTGATAAGGGTGCTGGATTGGGACTCATTGGAGGAAAGAAGGAGGGTGAAGAGAGTGCTGGGGATGTACAGGGCATATGTTGGTGATAGAGCTTGGAGGGATATTGGTCGAAGAATTAGGAATAGTGCATGGAAGGGAAAAGGCGACCATGACCGCAAGCTTGCGCTCGATTTAATGCATAAGGGAGTGGGAAAATTTTCTTTTGTTGGTAAGGGTGTCAGGGATTGGAATAAATTACCAAGTGTAATGATGAATAATTTTCCAAAACCCTTAAGGAATTTAGAATTAAAATTTGTAAATCATAATAGTAATTGGAGGAGGAATTTAACATTCCCATTATAAAAGAAATTTAGAAAAAAAATATGTATATATAAAAAAGTGGTAAATGGATGACTGGGAGTATTGCCACCGGAGTTTTAGCTCCATTGCAATTAAATTAATAATAATAACCTGTGGATATGATCGAAGAGTAATGGCTAAGAGTATATGGAAATTATTGTGGATCACCTGAATCACTTCATGTTTTATGACTTCCGATATGGCAAAGGCATATTCCAGCAGAATAATTCTGTGTCACAAAGCCTGAGTGGAGCTGTAATTGTTAGAGGAGCATGACAGTGAATTCATGATGATCTGGCCACAAAATTCGCCAAATCTCAACCCGATATAAGACACCTGGGACGCTATCAGGTGCCAGCTTTGTACCCAAAAACCACCATCCCCTAATTTAAGGGGATTATGTGACTTATTTTTATACATCGGGTTTCAAATACCTCCCAAAATCTACCAAGGACTTGTCGCATCCATGGCACACCGAATCGCTGTTGTATTGCATTCCAAAGGTAGACCAACATGCTATTAAGTTGCTGGTCATAATTTTTTTTTAACTGTTTAACGTCTCTTAACAGCGAGGTCTTTAGAGACGGGAAAGGATGGGGGGCAAGGAATGGGAAGGAATTCGGCCATGGCCTTTTGAAGGAAGCATCCCGGCATTTGCCTGGAGTGATTTGGGAAACTATGGAAAACCCAAATCTGGATGCCCGGACGGGGATTCGAACCGCCGCCCTCCCGATTGCGAGGCCAGAACGCTAACCATTACACTGCCACGCTCGGTTGGTCATGCTATTTTGGTTCATCGGTGTATGAGGGATTGAAAGATGAATCAACAACAAGATTTTTTTCTAGAGAAATTGTGAAAGTTATCAAGGCAACAAGGGAAAAACATTAAAAATTTAACAAAGAGAATTAAAGTTTTTATTGAAAAATTATAGATATTTTTGTCTGGTATGAAGCTAATCAAAGTGCACTCGATGTATGGTTTAAAAGAGAAATTTAAGCAGACCCACTAAAAATCATAGAGAGAGAGAGTAACTAGATAAGTTTTAATGTTATGTGAGCTAGGGTTGAAATGTTTCACTTGTGACCAGGTGCCACACAAAGCATCATAAAGCCAAAATTTCGTGGAGGATATAGCGGCGACGGAAACTTTGCGGCGTAAAAAAAAACTGTCATATATAATAATTTAATTGAGGAAGGGGAGGTAAAAATCATAGCTTTGACCTTTGTACTTTCTAAAGGTATTCCTCAAGTGGAAGATTTAGTTTTAAGTATCAGCATGGATAAATATGCTAGTACTCACATGCACACATATCATATTGTTGTCCAAGAATATTTTTGGAATCGAGAGATTATGTCCAGCTGAGTGTAGAATCACTGGTTTGGACACGAAATACGTTATTAAAACCTTTGAAATGAATAATGTTACCATATTTGTGAAAAATATTGAATATGATGCAGCAGTTACAATTACATATTATTCACATGAAATTGTTCATACGAGGGGCAAGTAAAAAATAAGGTTCCCACATTTTTTTCATGGTTAAGACATTTTTTATTGCAATAAATAAGTACACCATCTGAAAGCTTGTATTTCAAACTATTTTTCTACATAGTCGCCAGATTTTTCAACACATTTTTTCTGACGCGTTATCCACTTCTGAAAACCCGCTTCGAAGAACTCCGCCGCCAGGCCGCCGATGTACTTGGTGCCTGCTTCCTTCACCTCTTCATCTGTACTGAAGCGTTGTCCAGCCAAGTGTTGATTCAATTTCGGGAACAAGTGGAAATCGCTGGGAGCAAGATCAGGGCTGTAGGGGGCATGATCAAGCAATTTCCAGCCGAATTTGTCCAGTAGGGCGGTGGTCTGTCGAGAGACATGCGGTCGCGCGTTGTCGTGGTGCAACCTAACGCCCTTGCTCAGTCTTCCTCTCCGGCGATTTTGGATGGCTCTTTTGAGTTTCGTTAGCGTCTCGCAGTACCTGTCCGAATTTATTGTGGTCCCTTTAGGCATAAACTCGGTAAGCAAGACGCCTTTTCGGTCCCAAAACACCGTAGCCATCACTTTTCCTGCGGACAGCGTCTGCTTAAACTTCTTCGGCCTCGGCGACCCGGGATGGCGCCATTGTTTCGAGTCTTCTTTTGTTTCCGGAGTGACGTAGTGACACCACGTTTCATCTCCCGTAATAATGGAGTCCAAGAATTCTTCAGTATTCTCGGCGCATTCTCGAAGAAACCCCTCGGCACACTTGACGCGATTGTCTTTGTGGGTTTCTGAAAGCATATGCGGGACCCACCGCGCACACACCTTGCGATGACCAAGTTTTTCGGTCAAAATGTTGTCGATGGTTTTTTCACAAACCTCAGGAATCTGATCAGCCAGCTCCCGAAGCGTTACTCTTCGATCCTCGAGGAGAATGCGCTCAATCTTCGCAACGACTTCGTCGGACACCGATGGCCTCCCGCTCCTTTGCTCGTCGTGAACGTCTGTGCGTCCTTCGGAGAACTCCCTGCACCATTTGCGGACGTGCTAGACACTGATGCAAGCTTTGCCATAAACTTCTTCCAACTGTCTAT
The DNA here is from genome assembly GCA_031002005.1 of Vandiemenella viatica. NCBI lineage: Eukaryota > Metazoa > Arthropoda > Insecta > Orthoptera > Morabidae > Vandiemenella > Vandiemenella viatica. Next base: position 238,227,941 of record CM061921.1, on the reverse strand, counting down.
GAATTTCAATAGGTGTAAGCTTCTTCGCGTTTAAAAATCGAATCACTGAACGGATTTCACACCTGGCGGTGACGGCGATTGCGGGCTCCATCGCGGAAGGCTGTTAGACTGGCACTAAGCTTCGCCGGTTTTATTATAGTATTATAATAGGTTGGGCACTGGTTTTCTATCTAAATACAAAGCACTGCAATGCTTGATTTGACCAAACAACTGATTGGTTTCTGGAAACAAGAATCTCGACGAAGGGAAAACATGATCATCACAACAAGCTGGCACTCGACTCCAGACATAAGGTTGTGGAAAGATTTTCTTTAGTACATAAGGCGATCGGGTATTGGTATAGTTTTCCAAGAGAGATAATGAGTAATTTACCGAAAACCCTGAAAGAATTTAAAGTTAAAATTTGTACAGGACAAAAGTAGGCGGGTACAGGAAATAGAAAATGCTCTCCATTGCAATCAAATTTTTTAACACAAAATGATATACGTGAACAAACGAGGGATCAAACCCTAACTTACGTAGCAATTGAAGCCTGTAAGTTTGCCGTGTTCACATAATGCTAAAAAATCCAAAAGCATAAATAAAAATGATTAATGTAACAATCGGAGATAATTTTGACTATGATGAAAATTTCTTAGTTTTAGTCGACCCACCAGATGAGTCTGAATGGCTGGAATCAAACCAATGGTATGTTATAAAGTGTGTCTGTACAGCACATACAGTTACCATAAGGAAATGTGTAGCCTTTATAATGGAAAATTTCAGTGATTATTTTTACTGTACCTTGCACACACGTAAGTATTTCTGTTGATTTTGAGGAAGTTGACGATGTAGTAAAGCTTGAAACAGCATGTATTGCTTATGTGAAGGGCAAAGTATTTTCTAAATTTTAGCTGAACCATTTCCCCCATTAAGAAGGAATAGTTATACAATACAATACATTCATTTTCCATTGATCCCAATATAAGAGACTGGCTCTGTGGGATGTGGAAAGTTGTCAATTTACAGATAAACAGTTGCATAACAAAATAATAAGTACACCACTAGAGGTACAGTCATAGTATACATGGTATATTAAACACTTCCATTACAAAATAATACATACACCAGAAGACGTACAGTCATAGCATATTTGGTACATAAAAAAAAAAATCCATAACAAAATAATACATACACCACAAGATGTACATAACATATATGGTACCGTAAACAATTACGTAACAAACTAAATACATACACCAGGAGATGTACAGTCATAGCATACATGGTAAATTATTTAAGTGAACTATATTTACACAAGATACTGGCAGTTATTTTTTAGATACCTTAGAAATAAATTCTTCGAAAGAGTAGAAGGAGTTGTCAATTAAAAATTCTTTCAATTTATTCCTGAATTTATTCTTATCATCTACTAGACATTTAATATGTGTTGGGAGCATATTGAAGATATGTATCCCTGAATATCGGACCCCTTTTTGAACAAATGACAATGACTTGTAAGTCTTGTGAAGATCATTTTTACTTCTAGTGCCATAATTGTGTATTTTACTATTTGTTTTAAACAAAGTATAATTTGTGACTACAAAGGACATTAATGTGTATATATACTCAGATGCTAATGTTAAAATCCCTAACTTCTTGAACAGCTCTCTACATGAAGTTCTATTGCTAACCCCACACATAATTCTTATTACACACTTCTGGGCTCTGAACACTTTGTCTCTATGGGTAGAATTGCCCCAGAATATTATTCCATATGACAATAAGGAGTGAAAATAAGCAAAATAAACTAGCTGCCTCATACGGAGATCACCTAAAGCTGAAATTGTACGAATTGCAAATGTGGCTGCTCCCAATCGCTTTAGTAAGTTAGAAACATGTACTTTCCAATTTAAATTATGATCAATATACAAACCTAGAAATTACACACTATCTACCTCTTGAATGGACTGGTCCGCAAATTTTATGTATATTGTTCAGTCTGCCAGTAAAGGCCCCTGCCAGGCAGACCTCACACACAACGCGCCTGCACGCCGGGATACATATACGACTCCAAACAGGCGCAGAGACATCAAAACAAACCAGGAAAACAAATAGAATCATCTAGAAGCTAAGTGGGACTATTTCTTACAGAGGTCGCCGTACTACCACACAACGGAATTCCTGCGCCAGGCCGCCTATATAAGCGTAGCCGGCCGCTCCACCGCCAGTTCCGGCCTGACCGCGGAACCATCTTCAACTACAGAAGACCACCGGAAGTTCGCGAGAAGTAGAAGCCGTCTCTCTACCCCGGATCAGGACCAGGCTAAATTTCTCGACGGTCATCCGCTAACTGTACCACATTTGTTATTGTTTACCAGTGTTTTGTGTACATAGTAATAAACCTCAAGGAACCATTAAGTGTAGTTCACTTCAGTGGCGACAAGGTTGGGATAAGAACTCTCGACCATCATGGCTACGCCAGCAGCACCTACGGAATGGCAACAGTTCCTCCAAGGACTTCTACATCAGTTCTTCGAATCTCAGAGACAACTGATTGCGGAAGTCAGGAATCTCCGCCAACCCACGGCCCCGCCTCCGTTCCCAGCATTCAACGACGACGTCGAAGAATGGGAGACCTACGAGAAGCGCATAAAACAACACTTCGCAATTCATCACATATCCAAAGAAGAAGACCAGCGTGCATATTTCCTTTCCTGGAACCAATCAAAGATGTATGTCTTGCTCACCAAACTTCAGCCACAAGACCCCGACACCCTCACCTTCACGACCATCTGTACGACACTGAATGCATACTACAGACGCCGGTACCATGTCGTCGCGGCCCGCGTCGAATTCTATCAATGCCGGAAGAAGCCCGATCAGACGTATCGCCAGTGGGCGGCCGAACTCCAAGGCCTTAGCAGAAAATGTAAGTTTCAAACTCGTTGTTCCCACGAATCCTACGCCGACGACATGGTGCGTGATCACATCATACAGGCTGCACCAGATGCCGCACTCCGGCATGACGCCCTCAAGTTAGAGGACCCATCCCTGGAGCAGGTCATCGAACTTGCCTACAAATTCGAAATATCTACGGCCGCAGATCGCCGCCTGGAGTCCTGGGCGGATGTGGCCGCAATCCGAACCGACGTAGAGGACACACAGGACGTCGCCGCCATCCAGAGCTCCCAGTCGCGCTCCTCCCGACACCACAACCGGGGACCGCTTCCTCAGAAGGACATCGAACCGGCCCGTTCCGGCAGGGGCACCAAGTCTCGGCAGCAGCAGCGGATCCCGCAGCGCCGACGCCGCAGCCCGCTCCGCCTACCCTCCTGCCCCGCCTGTTATTCAGCACATGAGAGGGAAAATTGTCCGGATCGTTGGGCTGAATGCTCACGTTGCGGCAAGGAAGGACACCTGGCGTCCGTCTGCCGCACCAACACCACCAATGCCAATCCCGGCTCTCGCCGCCCAGGGTCTTACCAAGACAGGTTGAGCGGCGCACCTATGGATATCAATCAGGTAGACACTTCCACAGCATCCAAACTTTTTATTGACGTTACGGTCAATGGCAAGCCCCTGCGCCTACAAGTCGACACAGGAGCAGCAGTCTCATTGCTTAATTATACTACTTATGTGCAAATTGGCTCGCCCCCCCTCTCGCCGGCCCCCAAGCGCCTCCTGACATACAACAAACAGGAAATAGCACTCCTGGGACAATTCACAGCAAACGTCATGTATAAGTCTGTACATCGTTCAGTCCCCTTTTTAGTAGTTAACAGTTCTCTCACAGCAGACTTATTTGGACTGGACGCTTTCCGCTTATTCGGATTTTCAATTGAGGATAACATACACCTCGTATCTCAGCATGTTCCTTTTCCTGAAGTGGACGCCCTTTGCACCGAGTTTCAGGACCTGTTCTCACCAGGCGTCGGCTGTGCAAAGGACTTCGAAGCATCACTCCAACTCCGGCCGGACGTACGGCCTCGATACTTCCGGGCACGCCAGGTACCCGTAGCGCTTCAACAACCACTTCAGGAAGAACTTCAACGTCTCCAAGACGAAGGGATCCTCCAGCCGGTGCGGTTCAGCCCCTGGGACACGTCGTTGGTCATAGTTCAGAAGCCAGGACGCCGCTTACGTCTCTGTGGTGACTTTAAGACCACCGTCAACCCGCATCTGCTGGTAGACGACTATCCACTTCCGAGACCGGACGACCTCTTCCGTAAACTAGCAGGAGGTACCTACTTTACAAAAATTGACCTGGCAGAAGCATACCTTCAAATCCCTTTGGATATCCAGTCCCGACAATACACAGTCATCAACACTCCCTCTGGCCTCTTCCAACTCAACCGGCTCATGTTCGGCTTGGCCAGTGCTCCAGCGATTTTTCAACGGTATCTCGAACAACTTCTCCAGGATATTCCGGGATGCATCAACTATCTCGACGACATAGTCGTCACGGGACCCTCCGCTGCCGAACACATGACCAACCTCCGCCTACTCTTCCTCCGCCTCCGTGCAGCAGGATTAAAATGCAACCTTTCCAAGTGTCAATTTTTTCAACAATCCATTTCCTACCTGGGTCACATCATCGCTCAGGAAGGCATCTCCCCAGCATTTTCCTATGTGGACGCTATTTCCAACTTACCTCGGCCTCAGGATCTACATCAGTTGAAATCTTTTTTAGGCAAGATTTCATACTACAGAAAATTTATACCCTCAGCAGCACAAGTGGCAGCACCCCTGTACCACCTCTGTCGCAAGAATGTCCCGTTCCGTTGGACCCCAGCTTGCGAGACCGCATTCCACACCCTTAAACAGCAGCTCAAGTCCGCAGCATGCCTCATGCCATACACTCCAAACCTCCCCTTGATACTTGCCACAGATGCATCCGATTACGGTGTGGGGGCAGTTCTGTCTCATAAATTACCAGATGGCACGGAACGCCCCGTAGCTTACATCTCCAAAGCCCTATCGGCTGCTCAGCTTAAATATTCTCAAATCGAGAAAGAGGCGCTAGCTATTGTTTTTGCCTGCTCCAAATTCTATTCCCTTTTATATGGGATTACTTTTCATCTCATTACCGACCACAAGCCACTCCTATCACTATTTGATCCGTCCACACGTCTGCCTACCAAAACATCCCACCGCATCCAGCGTTGGGCACTATTCCTGTCCCAGTTCAGATATACCATGCATTTCCGTACCACCTCCAGGCATGCCAATGCAGACGCCTTATCCAGACTACCGCAGGGACCAGACCTTGCCTTCGACAAGTCGGAACTTCTGGTGTTCCAGATCGACGATGACATACAAGAAGCACTGAAGACATTTCCAGTCACGGCCTCAAAAGTCGCGGCAGCCACAGGGGAGGACCCCCTCCTCCGTGTCATCCGACACCACATCCAACACGGGTGGCAAACACGTTCCCCTCCACGCCATCATCAAGACCTCAAGTTCTACTACTCCATCCGCCACCAGCTCTCAGTAGTAGAGGGAGTGCTCCTCCGCACAGAACCAAATTCCACCCCGAGGGTCGTCGTTCCGAGATCCCTACAACCGACAATCCTCCAAACTCTCCACCAAGGACACTGGGGAATTGCCCGCACCAAATCCCTTGCCAGACGCCATGTATTCTGGATCGGCCTTACCACGGATGTCACGAAGATGGTGCGGCGCTGTACCATCTGTGCCCAACAACTGCCCCGCCCCCCTCAAAAGTTCCTTTCCTGGCCGGCACCGTCCGGACCCTGGGAACGCATTCACCTCGACTTCGCTGGCCCATTCCTAGGCCACCAGTGGCTCCTAGTGACGGATGCCTTTTCCCACTGCCCATATGTCGTCCGTTGCTCCACAATCACTACAGAGGTCACCATTTCAGCCCTCACGAAGATCTTTTCCATCGAAGGATTACCATACGCTATCGTCACAGATAACGGACCGCAATTTCAAAGTCGGGAATTCCTATCCTTCTGTACCGCCAACAATATCCAACACCTCCTCACCCCGCCCTTCCACCCCCAATCTAACGGGGAGGCGGAACGGCTAGTCAGAACATTCAAAACCCAAATGACCAAATACACCACAAGTCACAAACTCGAAGAGGCATTGACACTCTTCCTCAGTTCCTATCGAACCACTCCAGTGGGGGCCAAAAGCCCGGCGGAATTGCTACATGGCCGCCAACCTCGCACTCTCCTCCATCTCCTCTTACCCCCGCCCAAAGTACAGGTACCTTCGGGCCCATTCCGTTTCACCCCGGGCTCCCTAGTCTGGGCCCGCGGGTTTGGCTCCCGGGCCGGTTGGCTTCCGGGGGTCATCCAGCGGCCCCGGGGCCGCCAACTGTTCGACGTCAGCCTGGATGGCCGGATAGTGCGACGCCATCGAAACCAACTACGTCCCCGCTACCCGACGGCACCGTCCTCTTCCACCACGGCACGGCCATCCACTTCTTCCTCTCCTTCCCAGCCACCTCCACCACTCCTGCCGTCTAACCGTTGCTCAGGGACAGTTACAGCGCCACCAACGACGCCACAACCTGTCGGTCGCTCCGACACCCTTCAGCCGCAGCCTCTCGACCACCTGCGGGGACCATCTTCAGCGCCCCCCGTACAGCCCCCGGCCATCGACGCCGACGAACCGATGCCGTTAGCTCCACAAGTACCTCCACCACAACCTGCACCACGACACAGGTCGGCACGCATCGCCAGGGGAACAGCTCCATACTCCCCTGGAGGTAGCCTTCATAGTCTGCTCCAGGGCGCCGCGGCAGACGACCTCGCAGACGTCGCAGACATCGCTTCCCCCCCTCCCCCCCGGGAGGGAGGTATGTTCAGTCTGCCAGTAAAGGCCCTTGCCAGGCAGACCTCACACACAACGCGCCTGCACGCCGGGATACATATACGACTCCAAACAGGCGCAGAGACATCAAAACAAACCAGGAAAACAAATAGAATCATCTAGAAGCTAAGTGGGACTATTTCTTACAGAGGTCGCCGTACTACCACACAACGGAATTCCTGCGCCAGGCCGCCTATATAAGCGTAGCCGGCCGCTCCACCGCCAGTTCCGGCCTGACCGCGGAACCAGCTTCAACTACAGAAGACCACCGGAAGTTCGCGAGAAGTAGAAGCCCTCTCTCTACCCCGGATCAGGACCAGGCTAAATTTCTCGACGGTCATCCGCTAACTGTACCACATTTGTTATTGTTTACCAGTTGTTTTGTGTACATAGTAATAAACCTCAAGGAACCATTAAGTGTAGTTCACTTCACATCAATTAATTCTGCTTTAAAAGAGAAATTTAGGTATTATAGTCGTAATTGATTCTTTTATTCATAATGATCAGTGCTAATGTTGGTTTGTCTATCTGTGGAAACAGTTGACTGCATGTAGATTAGTTTAATACAGTTCGTTCGTTTTGATCCATTAATTCTGCTCTGAAATATAAATTTCAATGTTAAAGTAGTAATTGAGTCTTTCTTCATAATAGGTTTCTCAATCTGCAAACAGAATTGAATGTCTACCAGAAAATCACCATTTTGCTTATCTGACACTCCACTATCTGAATAAAACATTTATAAATTTCAAAAATTTTCTTTGGGCAATGCCGCGTATTTTGCTAAGTCATCCAAGCTTATTATAGATCTTTTGATACAATATCATTATAAAGCGATACATGACATCACTAAAATGGTGCTCATGAAAGAAGCTTAAATAACTAATAATGTTTCAGTTCTCATTTTTTCCCAGGCTGCATTTCAACCAAGTCAAAAACTCCGCTAATAATACCGCTAGAAAATCAAAGCTTCTATCACTCGCGTATTAATACATTCACTATATTGCATGTTAGTAATGTGACTTATTATTTCAGATCGCGATACTAAATGAGCACGAATAATGACGCTGAAAATGTGGTGCTCGTAAAAGCGCAGTAAATTAAATACTGAATACATCTGAAACATTCAGCTGTCTGAACAATGTTGTTAGCATTATGACAATTATTGCAGTAACGTAATTAAAAAATTTATTCTAAAATGTTTGCAACTTACATTGTACAACGGAAAGTCCATAATTCTCTACAACTCTAAGACAACTTTCATTAATATTGCTGGCCAAGTTTACATCGCAATAAAGTGACTGTTACTGCTCATGATTTAGTAAGGTGTTTAATGACATTAAATGTGATGGTAATTTATGCTACACTATTTAGGAATCTTGATATAGAAAATTCTGTTACTACTCGAAATGCAGTTCCAATGCATTTAATGTGTTGAGGTGTGTTCGTATTGTTTGATTTTATAGCGGCAATATTAGCAGAGATAGTGGTTAAGTTGAAATGCTGCCTGGACCAGAATGTTTTTGTTACAGTATAAGGCAGAAGGAACTTAGTGATTATTAGTAATAAATAAGCAGCTTTCATAAGCTCTGTGTAAATGAAGTGTATGGTGTTGTAAACGACTTCCAATATTGCTTCATGAAACAATAAGTTTCTACATTAGGCCACTGAATACATACGTTTTAAGTGATGGATATGTTAGATATTTGTATAAATTGAACAGTAAGTAAAAAGCACTGTTTTGTGAATCATAGTCTACTATTTGTACTGATTTATACAAAAATTTTGAACAAAAAAGGGTTAAGTTATAAATTTTGGCAAAAGTAATTTGTAATATTACAGAGACTGTATAGTACCAAAAAAGAAGACACACATGAAATAAATTAAACCAATATAGAATGGAATCCGTTACATTTTTATAAATATGACGTTTTGGGCACCGGCATTTTGCACTTTTAGTAAACCAACTTTCATGCTGGTATACTCGTATCATTTTACTTTGGTTTTTTTTCTTCCAAGCTCTGATTTTTCACATTTATTATGATGCATACAGTACGAGCGAAATTATGGTGTAATATTTGAGATGTCATACTATTTTATGTATGCAAATGAAAACATTTCTTTGCGAACTTAACAACAGTACCTACCTTTTTTTATATATATATAAATTTAGGGTTAAGTACAGATTTATATTTCCTTCTTCCAAACTATTATTTTTCAAGTGCATCAGTTTTATGGCTTTTAAACTAAACAAAAACTTGCATATGTAAGAAGGTTTTTGCTTTTATTTCTGAATAGTAGTGTTTGTGATTTACCTAAAAAACAAATAGTAAACATTGCACGGCTGTCTACAATGTAGGAAACTCTTTGTTGTTTGCGAATTGATATTAATGGCAATTTCTAAAAGAACTATGTGGTTTTGTGGGATAACATCTATCCTATGTCTCTACGCACACAATTAACTGACTTCATGCCAAATTTCACTTAAATATGTTGAGTTAGTAAGGCGTGATTGATTCCAGAAGTACATCCAAACAAACATTTAAACTTTCTCTTTTTCTCATTTATATAGATTTATTTTTGCACAAATCTCACTTTTCATTTATGTATTAAGTAAATATTAATTTTAATACTAATTTTTCCCTACTTCAATTTATTTATTAATAGCTAGGTTTTGTGCATGACTTTGTACACGTTGACCAGAGAAGCTTTCAGTCATTTTGTCATTGACCTGTATATCATCATCATTAAATTATACTGTTTCCTCATGTGCGATTAGCATTCATTAACAGTGTCTTTGCTATGGTAAGGCCATCTATTGGGCTTGGAGATTGAATGTATGATACTTATGGAAAACGTATCTTTAAATGATGTTAGAGTGGCAGCACATGTATTTCTCTTTTGTTTTGCTGCATCCAAAGTTGAAGTAATGTTATAAATCTCAGATTTGAGAGATCTGAACTAACATACCTACAAGCCAATTTCATAGCTATACATGCCAGGAGCACTCCTGGCCTGGGATGACTGCTTTTGGTATTCTATGGTTTCTTAAAAATAACTCTAAAAGTATATATATATATACCCTAAGATTTTATACCATGAAAATTTCAACTAAACCTGTTGAGTAGTTTAAAAATAAGGAAGAATAGAAAAATTAATCCTTACTCTCACCTTACTCTCATCTAGCTCGGCTAGAAAAAGTCAAACACCTGTAACATAATATTTTGGTATTGAGCCTTATTCTTGCAAGTAGATGAGACACATAGCTAGGAGGTTGATTATATCAATACATGCTGAGTGAATGGGAAACCAAGGCAATAAGGCCATGCTGGCTGGGGTGGTAGTGGAGGGGACCAAGAAAATAGTGAATTGATAATTCTGGAGAATTATTGTCATATGAAGTGGGGGAACATCACCAAATTAATGAGATGATATAAATACTGACAGAAAATATTAATTGAATTTTTAAGTAGAGAATTCATAATTTATAAATCTTAAATTTTGTATGTATTTGATTAAATAATAAGTGCTCCATCTACTGGAAGAATATTATTAGAGATTGAGGCCAAGAGGATGTTTAGCATCAAGATATGTTGGTAAGCTGGTACAAATCTGTATTGTTCAGAGGAGGCTCTGGTTTCATGGAATACTCACTGTAAAATAGTTGATCAAACTGTGGGAACTGATATGGGCTGGCTGTATGTGGTCTATGTTACTTATATAAACATATTGATTATTGAGTCACTATTTACCTGGAACCCCCCCCCCCTCCCCGTTGGAAATCTTGTGTTTTACAACACCCACTAATCCAATGGATTGTCTATGATTCATTGCAAATATGAAACAGTGATAAATGAAAGCACTCTCTGCCTCACAACCTTAACAGTACTATATTTACCCTTACTGCACATAAAACTGTGTGGTTCAAGCATTGACCTTCTCATAAATCACGATTTCAGAAACACTGTTATTCACTTATATGCTAAGCTATAGTGAAATCTAAATCCAATAAGAATAATTCCCCTGCAGGAAATAACAGTATTATTTAAAAATGCCATTTCACTATAAAATATTGACATATTTGTAAATACGTCAATTTATTCTAGTCCACTGTTAAAGTACATAAGCAGTAATATATGTATGTATCACAGATGGGTATTTTGATATGGAAGGCCATATTAGTAATACTGAGTTACTCTCAACCAGTTAATTAGCACAAAGATAACAGCATAAAACCACATATCAGCCAAAGCCGTTGATGAAAAGTCATTAGAACTTTTAATTTTATAATATAAATAATTACTGAATAGATATTACTGGTCCAGGAATCATTTCAATCTTCCTTCTATAGCATCCTATAATGCACTTGTTTTGTATGAAATAACTTTTATTTAGTTAATTTAAAAATTAATCCATAACACATGATAAATCTTTCAATACTATTATATCATGCGCTACTCAGAAGAAAGTAGTACCTACCACTGGTACTGTAACCCCAGAAGTTCTAACCAGATCCTCACCACAAATTGTGGAATGTATATAAACCACTTAGGATTATTTAAAATATTACAACTATGATACTCAGATTGTAATAAATAATTAATATTAATTCCAAGGGCAAAACTGATGCAAGATGTAACTCAATTTTAATTTAATTACCATGGAGAGTACACGCAATGTAACATTATAATAAACAGACACAGAGAAAAATATTAAAAAATACTAATATATATTGAAGATTATAATTAGGTGGTCAGAATAATGTAAATATCTAAAGGAGTTATCTTGAATGAGCCCTTCTGTATTTTCACCTGCAAAATTGCATATTGTCAGTTTCTCATGTAATTCTCGGAAAGAATAAACTGAAAAGTTGCTTCCTGACTCAGTGTGACCCTTTACTGACATCACGGGACATGTTAATAGCAGCACAGTAGCATTAGGCTAATAGTTCAAATGATGAGAAGACATCATTGAATGAAGCACCTGCCCTTTAGTAAATCAGTTTGGCCATATTTGACTTTATATTCCAACCAACTAACAATCTGCAGTTCAACCAACAATGTACCAATAACCACTCAAAAAAAAAGTTTAATTTTATTATATCTTTTATTTTGCCTTAATATGGTCCAAAATAATTAATGATCCTAGGAATGTTCTGAAACTCACATGCTTCTCTTTTAAAACACTTTTATAAGGTTTAAGATGCTTTTTTAAAGCATTTTGACTCTAAACATAAAATGGACCTGTGATTATGCCAAACTAAGCCACAGTACTGATGACAACCATCAGCAACCAATATAATACATCAGCTGCACTCAACAATGTTCCTAGAGCCTTCCTGAACTACTTTAGATTGCTTTAAACAATTACGTCAATAAAATTATAACATTGGATCACCCAAACTATACCAATGCATCTGAATAATTCCATTTTATTTTATCACTTAACAAACATGTGAATCTATAACAATTTCTATCAAAACCTGTAGTACTGAACTACTTTTATCTGCCATACCACGAATGTGCTGCTTGAGGTTTTTGGAAAAAGAAAAACAAAAATTCTTTAATCCCTAAAAATACCTTAAACTAGTTCAGAATGACTCCAAAACATGTAAAACTTTATGATTTTTACATCTGCAAACCAATTATTACTGATTTTCCCCTGAATAAAGCCTCATATAAACAAATTACTCTCTTGTCACACTCAGTATTACCGTACTCTAATAGGGCATTGACATGGGGCACAACGATACAAAATAAAATTGTAAAATGATCACCTAGAGCTGATAGTGTTCATTTACTCATACCATGTACTCTGAACTGTAAAAATTTACTTGAAAGGACATAAAAAATGTTCTAGGTAAGTGCACAGTCATTATGTGGTTAATTATAGAAAAAATAAAGAATTGAAATAAATATGACAAGAACCTGAAACTACTGAAATGCTTTTCTTTGAAACAACCAAGTATGGCGACTATGGCATCATATTTACTCTCCTGCCTCTTAGGGAGCATCCATAAAACACGTAGCTCCATTTTGGCATCCTGTGAACCCTCCTCCCCACGTAGCCCGACGTGGCTTTTGTCTCTACCCCCCCCCTCCTCCCTGCATAGCATGTTGCTTTTTTCCATATTGATTCCAGAAGACATATTGTACTGTTTTCTCTTGTCAGACTATTGTAAATTACATACGGGGTGATAATTAAATGACGGAAATAAATATTTACATGCTTCTGTGAGTTCTGTATCTCATTTTAACTGTGACAAATAATATGAAAGAAAAGCTACGTGGCCTGGAGCGGAAACCACCTCCCTCCCCCCCCCCCCCACCTAGCCCAGTGTAGCTTTCCAGCCAACCCCTCCCCCCCAGAGCGAGCCACGTAGTTTATGCACAATACCTTTAACACACTTCCGGAACCAACATGATTAGTGGCGTTCAGTAGGGTGATTTTTGATTGGTTACGGCAGTTGCAAAGCAGTGATCAGAAACAGAAATCAGTGGACCAATGTTAGAAAAATAGCTCAATTGTTCTTAATTTAACAGATCCTTGTCTCATTTCATCGTTAAGCTAGTCTAGGTATACATACATTTGAGTGCCAGCAAGTCAGTGGCGATCCAAATAAACTATAAAATGTGCGTGTTAATTGTTTGATGACAAGCCGCATCGCGAGCAAAAAACAATCCGTGCATATATCTGGCATTAAGTTACTCGAAGAGGAAAAGGTCTGCCAAATGCCGTGAAGTTCACTTTGAGGTATCTAGTGGATGATAAGATAAATAGGGAATTCATTGTGAATTTCAGTGCAATATATCAGCAACACACTATATTGTGGAAAGTGAAATCAAAGAAATGCGTGAAAAAAACCCGTAGGATATAATGCATTCACAGAAGAATTATGTATCCCATCATTTGTGCAGGTGCTGAATTTACATTTTCCTAGCTGCTATCTGCAGATAAAAATCTAAGCTTTAGTATGAGCCTGTCTACAAGCTCAAAACCTTTTCCCAAATGAGTATTTTGTTTTGTAAGATATGGTTTTACAATATCTAACAATTCATCAAATACAGAAACACAGTTGCCTCCTTAATCCATTCTACGGTAACTTTTGTAATTTTTTGGATTACTATCTCTGATTTCTGATAATAATTGTAAAGTTATCTATAATCTTCCTAAGACAACCTTTTTTTTTGTTTGCTATTTGTCAGTTTCCTTTTTATAATATTAATATGCTGCAGCACAAGTAAATAGGCCTATAATTTTTCGTGCAGGATTTAAAACACGTTTGTTCTTATATTGCTATCTCGCGCCATAGAATAATTCGTACTACATTTGACTCGAGATGTTTTGGAATTTACAGTGAACCACGAGTAGGGAATATCCTGACAAATGAATACCTATACTACTACCATAATTAAACGCGCGGAGCCAGATGAACGACAAATGTTTGAGTAATATATTGGCGTGTATGGGTGTATGGGCTTAGACTGTAGACAAACAACAGTCTCGTCCCGAGAATATCCACGCGTAAATTTGTGGTGATTTTACACATCTACAAATACACAGTCCAGTCACATTAATGAGACCACCTCTCAAAAAACAGAATAACCACCTTTGGCAGAGCGCACCGCTGCGAGGCGTGCAGGAAGAGAGTCAATTAGGTTTCTGAAGGTGTTCACTGGGATGTTAAGCCATGCCGACTCCAGTCCCGTGGCCAGCTGTGCTAGATTACGCGGTTGAGGATCCATGGCGTGAACAACCCGATCGAGGTGGTCCCACAGATTCTTGATTGGGTTTAAATCCGATGAATTTGCTGGCCAGGGGAGTAAGGTAAACTCATCCTGGTGCTCTTCGAACCACGCACATACACTGCGAGCTGTTTGACACCTCGCATTGTCCTGCTGGTAGTTGGCATCATTCTGAGGAAAAATTATTCGCATGTAGGGGTGGACATGGTCCACAACGACAGATACGTATTTGTGCTGATCCATCGTGCCTTCCACAATGATGAGTTCACCCAGAGAATGCCAGGAAAACATTCCCCAAGCCATAATGCTCCCTCCTCCACCCTGGATCCTTCCGGCAATTGTTGCAGGGTGTTTGCTTTCAGACGTTTCTTGTCCGATGGAGCATAATACGTTATTAATCGAAAAAAGCCACCTGTCGCCACTCTGTGGACGTCCAGTTGCGGTACTGGCGTGCAAATTCCAGCCTTCGTCGCCGATGAACAGCAGTTAGCATAGGTGCATTAACCAGGCGTCTGCTGCGGAGGCCCATGCGCGGCAACGTTCGCTGAACCGTTGTTGAAGATACACTCTTGGTAGCCCCCTGGTTCATCTGGGCGGTCAGGTTGCTAAGCAGTTGCACGTCTATTTGCCCGAACGCATCTCTGTAGCCTTCGTTCGCCTCTGTCATCTATAGCCCGTGGTGCACCACATGGTCTACGCCGCTGATTTTGAATAGTGCCATTTTTCCATGCACGGTATACTTTCACCACGGCGGCGCGTGAACAGTTCACAAAATTAGCCGTTTCCGAAATGCTTCACCCTTGGCCCGAAAGCCAATAATCATAATGTCATCATTAATGTGACTGGACTGTGTATATAAGTGATTAAGGCGTTTGCTTTCAAAACTGTGGCGTCCGGTCCCAAGTTCAAACCCTGGTAGAGTCAGGATTTTTTAAGAGTTGTGTCTGATCATATGAGTTACGCCACAGCGTCCCGTGGTTCGGTTCCCACGTTAATCGTAGGTACCAAAAGAAAGGAACTGGCCGTCCTATCCCTAACACAATGGCATAGCACCCGCAATTCCGGAGGATCCAACTAACATTCTGATTGTGGACTAAGTTAGTTTTAGTTATGCCTGGCTTAGCGGAAGCAACTGATAATTTTTCTGTCCCTGTCTGCATTGCAACATAATAACAAATCTCATTTATTGGTCAGTGTTTCTTACACAGAATAAACCAAACGTCATAGCATAGCAATATGTAACCTGTCATCTTTATAACGACAGTGTTTGGTAAAGAATAAATTTAAGCCGATTACATTAGCAAAATTATCAATAATCACCTCAGATATGGACTAAAATTTTAATAGATAGATGTAAGTAATCTTGTAACAGTCAAAACATCAAGTATAGCGAATATCGGGTTTTCTCTATACACGCCATAGATTACATCTTTACCTCATTTATGTATCAAATATAATACTCAACAGTATTAAAAGAGAAGGAAATGTAATAATTACATTTAATTCCTTAGATAAGCCATAGACTAAGGATGGCGATTCTTTCCTAAAAAGATCGATTCTTGAATCGAATCGAAATTTGATAAATCGATTCACAAAAAAATCGAGGTCTAAAAGATCTATTTTCTAAAAATCGATTTTTATTCATTTTGCTTTTCGTGTTCGTATTTTTCAATATAATTCAATTAATGGAAAACAAAAAGGACACCATAATAATCGATCTTTTATCATTTTTAAATTAAAGCTTTTTTTACAACTAAATCAAAGTATCAGGTATACAAAAAAACATTTATTTCACAAATTTGTTTGTTACATAAAATAGTTTTGAAATGATGTAGTTTCCAGTTCCCAGTGCTTAGTGTCCAAGTTTTTCATTAACAACAGTCGGCCCAGTCTACTAGGATCCAAGCGGTTCCGCTCGTCACTTGCAATGTTGCCAGCTATCGAAAAAAGGAGCTCGCAAGGTACTGATGACCGCACGATACAGATATACGTACTTCATTGCTGTTGAGTAAAAATGATGATAATTTTTTTTTTTTTTTTTTTTGTTCTTGCCAGTAAGGTATAGGATCAAACTTCAGGTGCACAACCGCTTGCTATAAATAGCGTTTAAATTCTTCGTTTCAATCCTGACTTTAATGTACAAGGGCGTTACATGTAGAAAGTGCTTTTTCACATTCGATTTTCATGGATGAAATATCGATGCACTGGATTGATTCAGTACTATAAATTGATTTAAAAATCGATTTTTTGGTCCAAAAGATCGATTCTTCGATTAATCGATCTCAGATCGCGATCCCTACCATAGACCATAGCCATATTTGGCGTGGAATCGCAGTAAACATATACATAAACGAGGTGTGAGACACATGAAGGGTAAAAGAGGAGCATGCGGTGTATCGCAGTTGGTATTTCAACTGAGAGATGATTACAGGTAAAAGATGGGTTTCTATGAATGGATCATAAGACGAAGGGGAAACAACAAAAATGCAACGAAGAGGTGTCAAAAAGATGGATCATCATATTACCGAGCCACCACAATAGACCTGCTGATAAACAAATCGAAACTCGTCGTGTTAGTAGATTCAATTATGTGTAACAGGTGCTTGAGATTTTCTTTAGCTGCGATCCAAAAACACAGTCCCAAAAAATTTAGGGTGCGTGCGCTTGCAATTAATTAGTCGCAATATGCTGTGCCAAAATGGAAGTTTTTCAATATTTGTTGCGTTGTGGCCATATTGTCACGTTTAAAAAAAGTGTAAACTACAGAAAAAGCACTAAAAATCTTTCTAGTTCTATCGAATTAGTATCAGAAATTCTGACAAATTATGAATGACAATTGGACTCACAAAACCAGCAAACCGATCCTGGTGGGTTAGTGCTAAAACTCTGGCCTGGTCTTTAAGAAAGAGTGGGTTCAAATCCCCGTCCGGCCATCCAAATTTCGGTTACATGGTTTCCCGAAATACTCCAGGCGTATGCCGGGATGGTTTCTTCAGAACGCCATGGCTGAATTCCTTTTGCATTCCTTGTCTCCAATCCCCTCCCGCCTCTAATGACCTCAACGTCGACGAGGCGTCAAGTCGTTCAAAACAACGCAAACGGGGATAATCTGCACTTTATGAGGATCTTTTATAGCACTGATGCATGATAATAATACTTATTTATCGAATAGTATTATTAAAATCGAACAGTTTCATGAATTTAAAAGTTATTTCATTGCAGTGAACATGGAGTTTTCATTTTTATAGATCTGACGGATGAAAAATGAGACTGTCACACGAGGAAGGCGATTTAATTGAATACTGATATGGTGAATGTACAGCAGAGTAACTTGCGTAATAATTTCTTGCATTCCAAGCTTGACAGTGGCACAACAGATACAGCCACTTACAGATGTCGAATTTGAAACATACTACCTAGCTGGATGTTTCGTTGGAAGATAGTACATATCACAACTAATGAACATAAGATGATATAAATATTAACAGAAAATAGAAGAATTATAATTTACGTGAATAAATAATAGTAAGTCCTGGATCTACTCGAAGGGTTTTATCGGAGGCTGAGCCTAGAGATATGCCACGTATCATGGATGCATTTGTAAGCTAGTTCCAAACTTCATATTTCAAAGGGAACTGCGGTTTCTGGAAAGATTTAAATGTATACGTGGATTAGAGTTAGTCATCGTCAGATGAACGAATGTCACACGATGTTGCAGGCGCAAGTGCGCTCAGGTCCATTCCACTCTGTGAAACTCCTTGTTATTTGCACTTGCTAAATGGATCTGGTTGCAAGTGCGAGTATAGACTTTTGTGGATTCAAGTAACCTTAAGGCTGCGCATAGACTGTAGCCTCATGGCATCCGGCCTCGGGAATAGGTAAATTTAATTACGTGTGCCGGAAGTGCAGGCTTTATTGAAGTTAATTACTGAGATTGCGATAAGGGAATGAAAAAAAATAGGAGGTTTAGTGTAATAAATTGTTGCTAATATGAAAACAGAACACAATCACGTCCATTGTGGATCAATTGGTGACTATAACATGTGTACTGCACTCGAACGTTGCTTTTTTATGATGAGAGTTTGCTAAATTGTTGCCTCGCGCACACGTGATATTAAACCGAGCGTGGTGGTGAGCGGTTAACGCTCTGGCCTCGCTTTCGGGAGGACGCCATCCGGGCATCCAGATTTGGGTGTTTCAAGGTTACCCCCAAATCACTCTAGGCGAATGCCTGGATACTTCCTCCAAAAGGCCATTTTCGAATTACTTCTCATTCCTTGTCCTCTGTCCTTTCCCGCCTCTAATGACCTAGACACCGACGAGGCGTAAAGTTATAAGTAAATAAAGTAAAAAAAAAGCTACATCTACATAGCTTTATCTACCTGCAATTCCAAAAATTGTTGGTGTTAGAGGGTGCTTTGCTCCAAAACTATTTTCTATTCTGTGCATCCCAATCCCGAATGGCACGAGGGAAGAAAAAATTTATATAGGTAAGTGTCAATACGGCGCCTTATTTCACTAACATTATCTCACCTGTTATTGAGACATAGGTAGGATGGTGGACGAAGTATTTCATCGCAATCGTAAATGAATGTGGAAATTCGCATGTTTACCAATAAGTTCAAACGAAACCTACGTCATCTGTCGGCTAGCTCTTTTACCTAGTGAAACATGCGCCCTGCCTATCAGTAACTTAACAACTAAAAACGTGTTTTGATTTTACTTTGCCTAGATCATATTGGCACAACAACACTTAATTTTCTATGCATATACTGCATATAATTTTAACTGTAGGTTTTACATGTTTCTTAAAACACTGGCATAGCAAATAACTTAAAAAGCCAATGCCTGTGTTCAGATTTGGACATAGGACCTAAAGCAGATTATGTCTTGTAGTGGTTGTTGAGAAAGATCGGGACCATCAGTTCACTGGCTTCTCATTATACTATCACCGTGAAAAGATGGAAGAGAAAAAAACAGAAACGTGGTTTTGCATTCAATCTAAGTTTGATATGAAACGTCTCTGGGATTCGAACTGTATTTCCACCATAACATTCTGTCCAAATACTTGTAAATTTGTAATTTCATCTAAAGGTATCGGTGTGCACCGCCAATTAACCTGCTTCAGTTTTAAATTTTGTAAATCATGCATGAATGGCAGTATACGACTATTTTGGTCATCCATTCCTTATAATATTTATTAATTCTGAAATGTCATAGATATCGACAAAATACTAAAATCAACAACCATTGCACAGCCAAGACTTGAGCTGATGATAAACTGTACGTGAGATCATCTAAATAGAACTTGTGGACACGATCCGCACCTCGTCTCAACGTTGGCAAGAACTGTTCGTCCACCATGCTCGGAAATTCTAAAGTAATGTGTTGCAGGCAATCAGTATATTTACCCAAATCACTCCAGGCAAATGCCAGGATTCTTCCGTCAAAAGGTCATAGCTGAATTACTTCCCGTTTCTTTTCCCAAGTCCTATCCCATCTCTAATGACCTCGACGTCGATGAGGTACGAAGCCATAAGTAAAAAAAAAGTTTATATATCTAGAAATGTATGGTGTTTTAATTCTTTGCATTTATAACCTTCAGAGGTTAGACCATGTTTTTAGAGTGCATGTAGGGGATGCTGTCGACACATTTCGCGCTCAGAATATACTGGAAGAATGAGACGGTAATGTGGTGATAAGTGAAATGTTATTTCTCATCTGCTGCCAGGGTCACTGTTTCCTGGCAACAGAAGGAAGGTAAACCTGTCTTAAATCTCTCTGGAGATGTTTGACGACTTCCATTCTAGTCGTGGCTATGAGACCCATGCTGGAGTTTCATTTAGACAGGACCTGTACTCTTCATTAAAACTAGCCAATGTTCCTGATAAATACATCCACTTTCAATTATCACTTTCTGTGTTCTTTGGGGCTTTACGTCTCGTCGAAGACCAGGTTAT
This sequence comes from Vandiemenella viatica, assembly GCA_031002005.1. Lineage (NCBI taxonomy): Eukaryota > Metazoa > Arthropoda > Insecta > Orthoptera > Morabidae > Vandiemenella > Vandiemenella viatica. The sequence continues at coordinate 238,207,414 of CM061921.1, read as the reverse complement.
TAGAACCGGGAGAGGAATCTGTAGAAGAAATAGGAAGGGAATCAATTACGGCTTCCTAACGGAATCAGACCACCACTTGCCTCGAGTGATTTCGTGAAACATGGAAAACCGAAATCAGGAGGGCCGTTCCATGGATCAAACCAGCGTTATTGTTAATCCAAGAGATCATGTTATACCTAATCCCACAATTTTTATTCTCTTTCTGCATGGTCTCCCGAAGTTGCTCTAAGCGAATGCAATGGACGAATTCCATCAATTCTTTGTCCACTGTACTCCCCACACTCTAATCATTATGTCGCAAGCTTCATTTCTTATTTTCTCTTTTATTCCCGCATGCTTTGCAACGCCTACATAAAGAGGGAACCAGTAAGACACGTTATAATCTTCTACACAGTCTTGTGTTATTGATATAGCATACTTGAAAATTTTAAGTGTAAAGCAAAGGAAGAGTTCTTACAAAAATAATAATAATAAAATATAAACATCTAGTTAGGAAGTAACGCCAATCGCATTTCTGGCATCTTCTTACGGTAGATGTTAGGCATTCCTCAGTGTACGCTTGGGAGTGGTCATTTATCTTTCGTAAACTGCATTACATGCTGGATGATACGGCTCTGACAATCTCTACCAATCTGATTTTGCTACAGTTTCTGATAATACAGAAACAATCTAAATCATATTTATATTGTTAAAAGGTTTATTGGGATTCAAAATCTTGGGAACGCTGTTGTTTGTCACGACCAGGGCTAGAGTATCGCGAACACATCGAATGCTTCGCCTGACTTAATCGTTTGTCACTTTTTCCGTGGAAGAAACAATTCTCTTAAGATAAGCTATATTACATATGTAACACATCAGTTAGAAAGTAAAGCCAATGTTCTCTATATGACATAATTTAATTCTGATAACATGAAAACATTTATTATCTGTCTTACTTTTATTCGCAATTACAAATGTCTCTAAATGGACATCGATAGAGATTAAGGACCCATTCGACTCTGAATATCCCAGATATCGACTTTGATTAGGTACGTCGAAATTATGTAAATAGAAAGTATATAAACTACCTTCTCGATGCACCAATACAATAATAACTTGTAATATAGTGGTCCCCATCATCGCCTTCACACAGTACCACTGCAGCGTTGATCTAAATTATATACACAGACTATAACATGCAACTTTCATATTTCTTCCTACTGACAGTACGGTAAGTGTTGTAACTTAAGCTACATTCTTTTCTTTTTCAAGCAGCCCATTTATAAAGCAAAATTTTCAATCTAGGTTTAGAAACCCCAATATCAACTTCGGCATCTGTTAATACAGGAATGTTCTAGGTAAATTTAGTCTATTTTCTGTAATAACGTTTTCATTTCCGTAGTTTCCTAACACTTAATATAACCTACAATCCAATGATTAATTCGATCTCACGGAAGGAGGAATACCTAGGCAGTGCGTTAGAAGTGATACAGCGAGTTCCTTTCCTCTGGGAGTTCCAGTTTAACGTGGAATTGGAGCCATGGAGCAATCACAGAGCACTAGGTATACGCAAAGCAAGCTATGATAGATAGAAGGGACATGTAAAAATTCTGGCCTTTATCGGGTACGTTTTGAAGGAGGGCTTCTTAGAAATGAATTATCACACTGGTCCTTAACACTCTTGGACATAACCTTCGTGAACGAAAGAACATTTAGCTAATAAGAGGCATAATAAGCCTTTATCGTCGAGAATATCATTTTTGCATCGCCTATGATTCATGTGTGAAGGAAAAACTTTTGAGCTGTCAGCTGGAAGGACTGTTGTTAGAGTTTCGCTTTGCAGCACATTTTCCTGCACTACACTGTATAGCAGGTGACTGTCAAACTCCCTTTGGGATTATAATTTAGTATTACTTTTGACAATCTAGTATTGTCCATCGTATCGGTATGCTCTTCGATTTCTCTCTGTTATCTTTTATTCTTTCCTCCATATTGCAGAAGTCAGTTCTTATGTCTTCGTTATCTATTCTGTCTATCTGGAGCACACCATAGGATTCCTCAAAAATCTTATTTCAGCTATTTTTATTTTGTTCATGGCCTTTTGTGTCTAAGCCCAATTTTCATTACCATACGTTAAGATCTGCGATTAAATTTTTTAAGACTTTAATTCGAATCTCTTTCTTGTTTTGTTGTTTAAGATACTATTAATTGTTCCACAAATATGTTATAGATGTTGGATTTTAATTTCTATCCCATGATCTTTATTAAAACTAATATACTATCTGTTCCTTAATACCTGTAATATGAAACTTGTTTCCCAAAAATTGTAATTTTTGGTCAGTTCGATGTTTCTCCCAATAGGCTATCATTTAGGTCTATGGCAAAGATAATTCTGCGTTTTAATCCTTTACTGTATTTTCCATTCTCCATAGGGATCTTCGCACATCTGCTTTCTGCATAGTAAAAAGATCGTTAGCTTGAATTGGAGATTTATTGTTTGTCGCCCATCTTAATTCCGGTTTTTATTACTTCTTTCGACACTTCTGTGACAAGGCCAGCGTTAACGTTAAAAGGAGTAGGTTACATACTACACCCTTCTTGAATATATTTGGATGTTCTTAACTTAATATTGTTACACCTTCCTGTATTCATCACAATATCCTGATTTCACAGGCCCAGTCTATTAAGACTGAAAGAGATGCTGCGGGTATCCTCTAATCATCATAACTTTCGAAATTTGAATACGCCCACTTTTTCAAAACTTTTTTAAAGAAATAAAGGCAATGTGAGATTATCCTTGGAATTTCTCTATTATTTGTTTGATTTCGAGGACATTCCCTGTGCATGTATTCCCTGTTCTGAAGCCTGATTGTTCGTCTTCTAGTAATATCTCTATTACCATTTTATCCAATTTTTAATTATTCTTGGGTGCCGTTAGTAAGTAGGCCAGTCCCTTGATAGTTTTCGCAATTGTTGCTTTGACTTAAAAAAAAAAAATATTACTTCGGCTATATGCCACCTCAGAGGTATATCATTATTTTTCCAATACTCATTTAACAAATGTACAAAACAAAACTAAAAAAAATGAGACCTCCATTTTACAATAACTCCAATTTATTCCATCACTTCCACATCCTTTTCCGTTTATCGATTTCTTTAATTATTGTTTCAGTTCATCTAATGTTACTACGCCTACTACGTGGTAATAACCAATTACAATGTCTGTTCCTAGTGACTTTATTCTACTGGCACCATAACTTTTGTTAGCATTCTTTCTATTTTGTATCTGTATTAACTGTAATGTATTTTATTCATTTGTATTAAGGTGTTTTACCTGTATGAATACTGATGTTTGTTGACCATGAATACCTTATTATATTTTCATGATGTGTCTTTCCCAATATTATTGGTGTCTTTTCCCTGTTTTTTTTTGTTTGTTTTTTTGCTTAATTTTTCTCCAGTTTGTAATTTTCGTTATTTTCAGGAGTGTGTGTTTGTTGATATGTATTGTAAGCTGCCTTATTATATTTTACTATGGTTTCAATGTTATTATCATTTTTGGAGATTTTTGCTTTTTCATATTTTTCATCAATTTCATTTACATCTTTCTATATACATTGGTTTATGGTTTCCCACTCTTCGTTAATATCGTCTTTAATTATTGTTGTTAAGTAATGATATAGTCATTTTAGTACGAGTATTTTATGCTCCTTTATTGAAAAAGGGGTATTTTATAAGCTTTTATCTGGTAGACCTCATTTGCTATCATTTTGTTAACAGTTTTATTTCAGATATATCTAAAAATTGGTGTGATCATATTTGTGAACCTATGATAGCCGCGGTGTATTTAATATATCATTTTCCTTTATATTTCTGTTAACTCTTAACATAATCAGTTAAAGATCGTTGCCCTCTTGTTGTCCATGTGTATCTATGAATGTCTTTCTGTTTGAAGAAAATATTTTCATTTTCAGTTGACTGAAAGAATTCTAACTGTCTGAGTTCTTGTCCATTTCTATTGTTAGTCACTTCTCCAAAAGTACCAGCGACGTCTGCTTGTGGCATGTTCCCCACTCTCGCATTAAAATCACTTTTTTTCTTTACATATATTATCCGATTGATTTGTTTTATTCAGAAATTTCTGAAACTTGTCATAAAAGGCTGTCGTTTGGTCAGGTTTTCCTTCCTTTGAGGCATTAACCTCGGTGATGGTAGGTGTCGTCTGATCTAGTAGTTGCAATATGATCATTCATATTATTGTAACTTCTTACCGAACGTGGTGGTGTAACGGCTAGCGTTCTGTCCTCGCATTCAGGAGGACGGCGGTTCGAATCCCCGTCCGAGCATCCAGATTTGGGTTTGCCATGGTTTCTCAAATCACTTTAGGCAAATGCCTGGATGGTTCCTTCAAAAGGCCTTGGCCGAATTCCTTCCCATTCTTTGCCCCCATCCTTTCCCGTTTCTTAAGACCTCGCTGTTAGAAAGACGTTAAGCAGATAAAAAAATGTAACTTGTTATTTTTTCTTCTACTTTTTATATATCCTTCGCTAACAGGCGATCAGTTCTGTCGTATTCCTGTAGGCCTATATATCATTATACAATCTTCCAGCTCTTTTTATGTTTTTTGTTTCAGTTGTCATTGTTATAACTATTTTCACCATTTTTAATTCTCTACTGAGTTATTCTTCTTTTCAACATAAACCTCTAACATTCCAAGTTCCTATTTTAACTATTTGTGACATTCCCAGGTTCTTCCTCTTGTTGATCCATCCTTCTTTCTCAGTACGAGATGTTTGCGAGTGAATAGAATGTCGTCTCCATAGATTGCCAACCTATATCAGAGTGAATAATGTGTTAAGGCTGCCTTTTTATTACTCCAAGATTTGTCATATTTTGGTTTAGTATTTCTTCCTGTAGATGAGTTGCTTTCACGCCATCTCATCTGCCCTTATTTCAACCTCACCCAAAGTACACGCTAATTTGCTAGTTTTCGTCTCCCCCCACAATTTTATTTCTTCGGTTCTGCGAGGCTTCTCCTAGCCTCTATCTGCTGAGGCTCCCGATGTTTCACTATGCAACCCTTCACAATATTCCATCTATTTTAACGTGCAATTCGTACCAAGAAGCTTCCTAGCGCAGTGAATTGATAAAAAATAAACCCTAGAAAAATTATTTCCTAACGGGGATTCGACCCCGGCTCCTAGAATTTTTGAGGTACGCATCTTAACATTTTTTGTTTGCTTAGAGATTTATGACTAGTCGTCGTTATTGTATGTGGGAGAGGATTTGAGGAAATGAACGGGAACGAATTCCGTGAGGTTTCGTGAGATTTCGCCGGACACCCCCCCCCCCCCCATTTCACCTCATGTAAATAATGGACGCCCCCTAACAACACCCAGACGTCCCTAAGGGGATTAGCCTATCAAGACCGAGACTGCTCTGAGTTGTGAGGGCCCAGGAAGTTATAAACAGAGACTATCTATCGACCCATGCTGATTGCATGGGTATTTCGCAGATGTACGGAAAGTTACTTGGTGATGTATAACAAAATATGGTGGGAATGGCGCCAACGAATGGGTGGATGTAATTTTTGTACGTGGAGAAGTGAGAATGGAGTAGTAAATAAGATGACAGTACCGCTGGAAAATACGCTAAAAGTTTTCGTATCGGCCCCCGAGTTTGGTTTCAGGAAAAACGGATGGACGGCGCTGATCCAGAAGGTGGGGTACAAGGTTTGCTGCTGTGAGGCTGTCGCCGGGAGAGGTAGTCAGTCTTTGGGTCTTCGACTGTTATCTACTGGCCAGTGTTTCCAGCCGCCCACGCCTGATGACGAGTGCCTGACTGCGGCCGGTCAACCAGCTTCTCATCACGCCTGCAACGCTACGGTGCCGGGCGGAAGCAGTTCGACGCCTGCCCTTCGCCTGTCATATAAAACAGCGCCATGAATCCGAGACCTTGCAATGGCATTCTGCCGTTGTGTCATCCAACTGCAGATCGTCGCCATCTGTGAACTATAAAGAACGCATTGCAAATCTGGTTGGAGGCCATCTTCCCATGGGAATAAAGTAGCATTAACATCAACAGTTGTTTCCAGACGAAATTTTGATTTATAATCTACTAGCCAACAACTGCGGAAGATGGCCCACAGCCAGATTTGCAATGCACAGCCTCGCCAGGCATTTCCACCGGCCACATAGCAACGACACAGAATTCAATACCTCAACATCTTCAATGGGAATAAAGTAACATTAACATAAACAGTTGTTCCCAGAAGGAATTTTGATTTGTAATCTATAAAGAACGCAGTTAGTGCCACAATTGTTTTCACCAGAACTCAGTTTTCTAACAACCAGTAACGTCTGAGATATCCTCCACTGAACTAGACCAAATAAGGAATTGCTAAGACCTTTAGCTTTAATTAATGTGTAATGTCAATCACGTCTGTCATTTGTTTTATTAAATAAAATAAAGTGCATTTTGCTTTGGTTTGTTAAAAGGAATAATATAGATATCAATATTTGTCTTGCATAATTTGTGAAATTCATTCAATCTCTATGACGATAATGTTAATCGCCCCTTTCCTCATCAAAATAATAATTATTATACAGGGTGATTCAAAAAAACGTGGACAAACTGACATGATAGATCTGTCATACAATAAAGATAAAAAATCGCATAGGAACAGAGGGTCGCAAACGCCTGTAGAGGGCGCTAGAGGCACGAGTGGGCGTTGCGATACAAACACGGTCCCTTCGATTTTTTCTTGTGGGGATTTTTAAAAGGACTTGTGTATAAAACACCTGTTGAAACGCCGGAATACTTGGTAGGAAGAATCGTTGTGGCAGCTAGATGTGTTCGAGAAACACCTGGTATTTTTGAGAAGGTGCGCCGTTCCAAGCAACGGAGATGCCGGGCTTGTCTCGATGCATCTGGCAAAAACTTTGAGCATCTGCTGTAGGCTCAACATTTGGCTTGCATTAGTCGTATGTGAGTGAGTAATTATCAATAAAATGATCTGTAATGGTTTTGTTTCTTCTCTTTGTGTAAGTATTATTTTATACGCCCTGTAGCGGCTCCTGATCGCAGTTGCGACCCTCTGTTCCTATGCATGTCATTTTGTCCACGTTATTTTGAATCACCCTGTATACATAAATCAAGGTTACATTTAGGATACATTTCAACAAGGATAAGGTGAGATATGCGATCAAGACAAACCATGTAGGAGAACTTTCGCCAAGGAATAACATACACAAATGGTTTTTTTATATAATTTTAATAATAATGAAAGTACATACAATCAAAATATATGTTTAACTGTGCTTTAATTAATACGCAACTAAGAAAACGTGATAAAAATGTGAAAATTTTTGCCCACTTCATTACAGTGTGTAAAAATGCGAACTGAGATTGTTATGTTGACTATGCTGGCGGTAATGGACGTTTGTTAGGGCAGCTGATGACTTCATGATTGACCACAGTGCAAGGAGCGTCTGCTGGGCACTGCAGATGACAGGGGCTGGTGCACTGGTTAGCTCTGCATATGGTCTGGTCGTCGCAATCCGCGTCCACTGTAACACAGTATCACAGTCAAAATATGTACCATGGCCTGTCAATCCGCCATATTAACTCCCACGGAAATTTAACTGAGCTGGCTCCACGCTGCTCCTCAGTGTGGTTAGTATTATTGTATACTGTATGTGCACAGTATTATGATCAGATGTGGTAAGTGTAGTGTGCTAATCATGTTGTCCTAAAGAGATGAAAGAAGGGAAGATGTAAAAAGCTGTGTGATAGTATTTAGGAATATTCTTCCTATAGTCACCACAGTCGTCAAGACGATCTGCATCTTACCGAAGAATCATCATTGTGCGCTCTCTTTCCATAGTCACTGCGAACAAAGATCGTCGCCCAATATTGGCTGATACTTCCCCTGCGGACATACGTCAGGACGTGGCTACTAAAACCACGAGGCTCAGAATAGAAGCAGTGCCATCTAGAGCACGCTTTTGTACACAACTAAACGCTGTTGAAAGGAACACCAAGCAGAGAAAGAATATCGGCCTTGAAAAACAGAGTGGGAGAAAACCCAGGCTGGATCAAGTCGAAAGAAGGCCTGCTACATGGGACCAAAAACCTTCGCCCATCTGGAAGTCACCGAACAGAATTCGAGTAGTCATTGGCCGTTGCACTGAGACTTTTGCTTCATCGAGATATTTAGGAGAGCAACATGATACGACGTGTGCCTGTGCTGAGACCTAAAGCATGGTACATTTGTTTTCATTTCCACAACTAGCAATAAACATAACCCAAACAGATATTCTAACAACCAGTGAAAGAGCCAATGCATTGGGGGAAAAAATCCGATAGAAATTGAAGCTGTCATTATTTATGGTTAGGGCTTTACACCTTGTCGACGGAATTAGAGGCGGGGGAGGATTAGGGTCCAGGAAAGAAAAACGGTCAAGACCTTTAGTAGGAACAATCCCAGAATTCAGCTGGGGTGTTTTGGGAAACCATGGAAAACCGAAATCAGGATCAAGGAATTTGAACCTTCTACCTTTGACCCACTCGCTGACAAATCTTGGTTTGAAGCTTTCATAGACACGCAAGAAGAAACAATACTCCATAGTAAACGCGATTTGAGACTTAACCTATCATTTTACTGCACAATTTTCTGATAAGGACTTTTGATTTTTTCCTGAATGCATTACTCCTCGTTGACGTCAAGGTCATAAGAAGCATTGACGACAAGGAACTGGAAGTAATTTGGCCATGGTGTTGTGAATGAACCATCCCGGCATTCGCCTGTAATGATTTAGGGATATAATGGAAAACCTACTTCTGGATGCTAGACAGGGATTCAAACCCACGTACTCCGGAATGACAGGCTCAATGGACATAGGAAATAGCACCTCTGCTTGTTGTTCAAGTACTAGAGCGCCGGCACTGTTGAAGTACCATATTAAATTAATACACGAGACGGGAGTGTACACCCGGTCTCCATGGAAATAGATTGACCGAACTCAGTACGGCAGAAATTACCAGAATAAGATGTTGGAAGAATTTTAGGATCGAAAGTCAAAGTACTGCTTCTTATGACTTTTACGTCAATATATGCTTACCGAGCGTGGTGGGTGAACGGTTAATGTTCTGGCCTCGCATTCGGGAGGACGCGGGTTCGAGTCCCCGTCCGGGTTTCCAGATTTGGGTTTTCCATGGTTTCCCCAAATCACCCCAGGCGAATACCGGGATGCTTCCTTCAAAAAGGCCATGGCCGAATTCCTTCCCGTTCCTTGTTCCCAGTCCCGTCCCGCCTCTAATGACCTTAGTCGTCGAAGAGGCGTAAAGCAATAAGTAAAAAAAAAGAGTTATATACTTAAACAGATCTATCAGCTGTGAGATAATAATAAACCAAAACGGTAAATAGATGTCGTTCGTATTTTTTATACTTACGAGCTCATTTTTTCCTCTTCCAGTTTTATTTCATTTGAGCAATTACGTTCCCCAAATTGTTGAGTAAAAGTAAGCACAATTCTTAGTTACTCTTATCGAGCAGTAAAGTAAATCTTGTCAGTTCTAAGAAAGATTATTAGGATCTACTATCGATACTTTTGATCTATTGATCTGGTTGATGGAAAGTCTTAGTCAATAAACAAAAGTGGGCCTTAAAATATTTATTTGAATTATGTAAGTTCATATTAAAGTTGGTTTTGTAATTCCGTTTGATAAATGTACACTAAATATTTTTTAGCTCATATGGAAACAGCCGCATTAAGTGCATCTTAGCAAGTAGGTTTCACATCATGAGAAATGACGTCATTCAGTTGTCACTCCCAGGAATATTGGTTTGTTATTAAAGCTCTTTAAGTGGCGGTCGTTGCAGCCGTCTCCTCCCAGCTTGCTTGGTCGGAGAGTGTTAAAACTTTGTTCCTGGCTTTAGGGTGGCACTGGGTGCGAGTCCAGGGCTGGTCATCCAGAGATATGGTTTCCTGAAATCGTTCATGTAAATACATGAATGATTCCTTCATTAAAACAATAGTATATTCCCTTTATATTTCTTGTCAATAATCCAGTTCCAGCTTTAAAGACCTCATTGCCCATAAGCTATAAAGACATAATAAAAAATGTATCATTCACTCTTTCGAGCGTCCGATATCCATGTGCACTCTTCATCAATCATCCTTTTTTTTTAAGTCGGAGGCTTCTGGGGCCGTAATAAATAGATGCCACGTCCTAGTATGGATTTGTGAAGGCCGTAACATGTATGCCGAAACGTCTGCAATGCACAGTAGTGGGACAGCTGAAAACAGTCCAGACGGGGAACTACAACGGATCCTGGTTCAAATCAGGGGATCGGTCAGCCTGACTAGTTTTTGGTCGGTTAGCTATAGTTAAATGTGTGAATAATACTGAGATATTCCCTAGTTTCCATCCAAAGAAATACGCGTTACACAAAAACAGAATAATTCAAAACACATTAGTTCCCGAAGACGTTGAACTCTTGGCACATGACATTGACCCATCTTGTGTGCCGGCCTCCGTAGCGAAAGGGCTAGAGTACTGGCACTGCGTGCCGAAGGTCACTGGTTCGAATCCGGCCGAGGGCATTGGTGTTAAAGTGTTGTGTGTCTGTGCGAATGTCCTGTCCGTCCTGTGGTGTCCATACTCAGATTCTGCAATGGCTGATTCACTGGAAGCTACGATAATGACATTGGGCTAGCTGTATGTCATCTGTTGCGAAATGCCATTTAGAAAAAAAAAGAAAAAAAAATCTTGTCTCTGATAGTAATCAGTTGGTCTGAGGATAAATCTTTCAAAAACAAAAGTTGTCCAACAAATGGACCGAGCGTGGTGGGTGAGCGATTAACGCTCTAGCCTCGTACGTATTAGGGTAAACACCTGTTCGAATCCCGGTCCGGGGATCCAGATTTGAATAGTTCATGGCTTCCCCAAATCATTCCAGGCGAATGACGGGGTGCTTCCTTCAAAAGGCGATATCCGAATTTATTCCAGTTCCTTGTCTCTAGTCCCATACCGCCTCTAATGACCTTGATGTCGACAAGGCGTAAAGCCATAAGCAAAAAAAAAAAATCTAACACATGGAACACTGCGGGGTATAACCAAAAAATAATATTTTTCTAGAAAATGTCAGTGAGTAAATCTGTCTTGGCCAGCTTGTAGACATAATCGCAGATATAAATACAGAAATTTTCCACCACATTAAGCTGGGATGGCAAGCTCTTGGTAAACATTCAGTGGTATTCAAATATTGCCCGATTGCGCATTATTCACGTGATAACTAACGGTTATGAGATATGATATCTCAATGAATTTAAAAAAGGAAAGCTTAAAAGGATCCAGAGAGATGTGGAAAGATCAGTGATGAATTTCACTAAAAGAGACAAGAAGAGAACAACCGGCAGAGGTCAAAGGCATTTTGGAAGAAATAACAACCTTGCAGTGTCCGAGCGTGGTGCGTGAATGGTTAATGTTCTGGCCTCGCATTCGGGAGGACGCGGGTTCGAATCCCCGTCCGGGCATCCAGATTTGGGTTTTCCATGGTTTCCCCAAATCACTCCAGGCGAATGACGGGATGCTTGCTTCAAAAAGGCCATGGTCGAATTCCTTCCCGTTCCTTGTTCCCAATCACATCCCGCCTCTAATGACTTTAGCCATCGACGAGGCGTAAATCGGTCAGTAAAAAAAAAAAAAAATCCTTGCAGTGGAACTGGGTTTGTCATGTTTATGGTAAAAACAATGATCAAATACGGTGTTAGCATGGAGTCACAAAAATCATCGGAAATGAAGAGGAAAACCTTCAGCCCGATAGAATAAATAGATATATCTGGAAAAGACTGTTAAGTTTTTATATTAGCTAGTGTCTCTAATAAACCACTTCATTCCATGATTGAGTTTACTGATGACGAAGTGTAATAAAGCTTTAAAACGCACTCTAAATGTCAGAATACATCAATAATAGGAAAACCTTTCTTCTGAAGGAAAACGTTAGCTGCAGGAAAGGATGCACTAGAGCATTAAACAATCACATTACATATATTACTTGTTTTACGTTACTTTTGGAGTAAATGATTAATTATTTTCTAAATCTGAACTCTCTTCGTAGCTTCTGTGTAGCGAGCTGACATTCCGTAGTGGAAGGCGCCGACGGTTGAAATTGAGGCTGGTTTCAATCCATGCATATTCTGGCATTATACAGTACATATACCCCTTTAAAATACATGGTATTTCTGCGACGTAGTAAGTGCTATGTATGTATCCTCGAGAATTCGATTCACATTCGATTACCTCAGAATAATGAGTGGTCTGATGGCTCAGTGGTTAAGGCGTCTGACTGGAGATTGCCTAAGTTTGAATCTCGGTCTTGGCTGGGATTTTCAACGGCCCTTAACCCAACCTTAACTTCTGGAACAGCTTGCTGTGTAATATGAAGTAAATCAGAATGCCTTTGTGGTTCGGATTTCACGTTAAGCTGTAGGCCCCCTATACCTGGTATTATTACCAGGTTAGGTTCGTTAGCCACGACAATGCCATATTATAATTTGATTTAAAAACATCAGAAGAAAACACATTTAATAAGTAGCCATGGTTCCTCACACTAAATTGTAAGTATTGGCTGGTTAAGAAGAAAAATAATGGTAACTGTTCTGTTTTACACTCTTCTTCTGAAAAAAGCGGTGTGTTTAGCCATGGCTGATCAGTCTGTTTCTCATGTACATGTCAGCTCCAGGTGGTTCGAGTTAACCACTGTGGGTTTCGCACCGATTCGAGGGTCGGTGACTTGTCCAACCACTTGGTGGGCAGGTACCTTAGCGACCGCGAGAGATTTTGGTGTGATGTTATGTAGCCAATGGAATAAGTTGGTGGACTATCTTATGGGAAAATGCAATAGTTATACTGAGGACTAGGAAAGAAGTTTTAAAAATTCTATGTGTGGAGCACGGCACTTCATGGTAGCGAAGCATGGATTTTAGGAATACCAAAAAGAAAGAAAACTGAAGCATTTGAAATGTGGTGCTATAGAAGGATGTTGGGACAGATAAAGTACGAAGTGAACGAGTTTTGTAAATGTTGGACGAGGAAAGAAGTTTGTGGATGAGTCTTACAGAAAGAAGAGACAGGATGGTAGGTATTATTTTGAGACATGCAGGATTGGTTAACTGGTTAGTGGAGGGAACAGTCGAAGGTAAGAACTGCAGAGAAAGACAGAGATTAGAATATATGAAGCAGATAATTCATGACGTAGGTAGTAAGGGGCATGTTGAGATGAAAAGCTTAGCACAACAAGATAGGAAAGGATGGAGGATTGCATCAAACAAGTCTAAAGACTAATGATACCAAAATAATAAGGAGAGGAAGTTTTCGTTTAAAAGTAGCTTTGTGTCAGCTTTGGTGGCTTTATTTTAGCTAGTAAGAAATGAATTGTGTTTTGATGGATGAGAGGGTCATCTGTACACATTTAAAGAACTGTTACCTGGGAGACGTGAGTGTTGTGTTTGGCACACAATAAAAGAACTTCTAAGGTATAAAAGTGTTATCATTTCACAGTTTTTGACGGACGAATCAGCATCTCTATAAACAGTGGATGCAAAAGTTGATCCTATGGCCTCATTTAGAAATCTGTCGTGGTGAGTGGCGGATTATATCTAAGCTTACGGTGTCAGCAGAAGATAACTGGACATTGCTGTAGAAACTAGAATCACTACAAGGGATTAGGTTCCTTGCATCTCTTCAGTTGGCTTTTACGGAGGACACACGAGCAGGCCGTTGCAAATTCTAGGCTGGAATCTGTATGTGTTGGTTTCAAGATCTTATATTCTACCAACTAATCTTAATGTAAGCTGCAGAAATTTTAAATTTTTAGGGTTACTCTGAAGCTATAAAATTTCTACAGTAAACACTTGTAAGCTTTGCATTACCTGTACATTCTGGTGTGGAAGTGCAGCCGTCATATGGATTTCCGTAGAATCCTTCATTACATCTACACTGAGGATATTCTTCTTCTTCAGCACAATGGGAATTCTCTTTGCAGGTGCTGACACATTTTCCAGTCTTTCCGGAAACAACTGAAATTTGTAATAGTAGTTTAGCAATTCTGGGACGTTTGATATGATCTGTACAGTTATATTTACTTCAAGTAGGAAGTAGATTTATACTTACAGGTAAAAAGGAAATCGTTTCTAATTGTGAAAAAATGACATTTTTCTAATTAAAAGTCTACGATTCTTTGAAGATACTAACTTAAGTGTGTTATTAAAATTAATGCAGACGTTGGTGTGTCCAGCAAGCGTCAGAAAAATGAATTGTTCGTCTTGAAGGGAAATGTAGTGAGTTGCAAAAAATTTAAAACATATTCCTCATTTTTTACTTACAGTGCAGAAACATCACCTTTCATTTCTGGTTACTGATTTTAAATCATTCTGGATTAATAACCCTTCAATTTAGCTAACGATGTTGACACGACGCACAAGACATCACAAATATCACTTACTTAAAATCATTCAAGTAAAGACTGGATCTCTATGAATTTTCGTTCAGAGATACCGTTAGAATTAGTTGCTTAATAAAGTCGCGACCCCCTGCGACAATTACAAAGCAACATTTTTTTGTGACAGCAAGGAATTTTTTAGTGTTTAAGAACTTGAATTTATCAGCATAGGCCATTCATCAAACAATATTTCAGTATATTATTCAAACCGAAGTATACTACTCGGAATAGATGGTTTATATTACCAAGAAATTTCCCAGTACTCCGCAACCCATGCCTCATTTCGGACATATGTTGGTTTCAGGTTCATCATATCGACTGCAACCTAAGACATCGGTAGTTTTAACCGAATGTTGTGTATGTCTTATGTTGATCTTACTGTGGGGTTATGTTGACTACGTGAAATAATTTTTAATACAGCAGGGAGTATTAAGCCTCAAAAAAAGCGAAAAAAATATATTTTTTTATCTGTTTGTTATTATAGTGATGTGATATTCTTAAAGGACCATGTATCTAACTAGGTTTATAATATTCGAGATAAAAGCTAGACCATATATCAGCCAAATTAGTACTCACCAAGAATAGAAGCAATGCAGAAAATTAGTGCAGCTACAAACACGTGTTGCTGCATTTTTACCTAAGAAACAGAAAACACCATGTAGCTAGATAAAGAGAAAACGTTATAGTAGCCTCTAAAACTGTGAAGAATAAATTGATGTGGTATAAGATTTCAGTATCATAATTTTGGTCAAAATGTTTTATATCAGAATGAACCGAAATCTTCATATGGGAATTTTTAAAACGCAAGATAGGCTTTAAAGTTTATCAAGATATTTCTGCGTGCACGCTAACGCAACAGATTCTGTTTGTAACAGATTATTTATCGAACTACGTTTAATTACCAAATATACTGACGTACCTGTATTTAGCTATATTCTTGCTTCTGAGGATTTAACACATCTGCAATCATAACGATACTCGTCGTGAAAATTACCAGGAACACCTTCAAACCAATTAAATGGTTGCAAGAAAAAAACTGATGGACTTTTTTTTAAAATTATGTTACTGGAAAATAAAATTTCAACAATGTGAAGAAAGATGTCATTTTAAAGCTGCGTGTAGAATGTATTCGCTTATGGTAAGATCAACCCTTAATATCTTTTCAACGTTTCTGTCATCAAGTGATGAAGTAACACTCAAACCATTAGGAATCGAACATCATAGCGGTTTTAACAAGACGGCAATTCTTTAATGTTGGCAACAGTGGTAAACTGATACCAGTATTTACGCTGATTGTATGGGCATCACAATGTGCATTCAATATTAGAGAAATTATGTTTTCATCACAATTTAGTTTGCTAAAAAGTATCTATATTCTACCTTTGATGCTGATGCAGGATAAAATTAACGGAAAACGTACGTTTACTATTTAACAGAGCGAATTATCTCATTTCACTTCGACAGCTATTTCTGAACCACACAATATGTACATTCGTAAGACCCTTTCGTGTAAACGAACAACTGAAATTGACTTTTCACAACCATACAGCTATTGACAAATTGGTCGAAATATACAATACCACCACATAGATTTAATCTCCTGTATGTCCTTAGTTTGGAACGTGCGAATGGATTAATGTGTATACCAAATCGTTTATAATTACACCACTTTACGCTGCAAATCTTTATTTACTTATTTATTTTTTGAAATTCTGGTTTGTTCTGCTGATACTTAAATGCTTCACCACATAGGTTTAAACTTCTACGATTATAATAATCTATTTAAATATTTCTCACTTTGAATATGACAACTGTTCACCAGTTAAAACAAAGACCAAAATCGTATATTCTGGGTTAATATTGAGCTATGATATTCATGCTGAATTACTTTCTGTCACGTAGGTTATTTTGAACAAAAATAATGTTGTTCCTTTATAAAACAGCCAATATTATAGACGAAACGATGTTACAAAAGTCGTGTTATTTATATCCGAACAATTTTTGCATAAATGCCTACCATCTTTTCAAGTAACTAGTTACTGAGAGTGGTGGTGTAACGGCTAGCGTTCTGGCCTCGAATTCGGGAGGACGGCGGTTCGAATCCCCGTCCGGGCATCCAGATTTGGGTTTTCCATGGTTTCCCAAATCACTCCAGGCAAATGCCGGGATGCTTCCTTCAAAAGGCAATGGCCGAATTCCTTCCCATTCCTTGCCCCCCCCCCTCCTTTCCCGTCTCTAAAGACCTCGTTGTTAGAGAGACATTAAGCAGATAACAAAAAAAAAGTAACTAGTTAAGTTTTCGTGCGACGTTACTTCTTTACTTGTATAGTTCAAATAAGTACTCTGTTACAAATTGTATCTGTTGAGTTAGCATGCACGCAGTAAAACCCATTCCTGTTCATTTCGTGAAGCAGCATTCATTATAAAACGAAGTAATTCGCCGTAAGGTATTATCAGACGTCACCAAATTTAGATTTAAGGATAGTTAAAGTAAGAAGATGCGAGGCTATTAGATAATTATAATTAGGTACCAAATCATTGTTTCGTTTGAAATAAACTTCGTTTACTAAGAGCATGACAATCAGCGGAATATTGAGACATGGAAGTCCAATAGCGAAGGTTACTAACAACAGAACGCGGGTTCAAAACCCGCCCGACCATCCAAATTTCGCTCTTCCATGGTTTCCCGAAATCATTACTGGTGAATGCCTGGAAGTTTACTTCAAAAAGGCCATAGCTGAACTTCTTTCCGTTCTCAGTCCTCTTCCTGCTCTAATGACCACAACATTAACGAGCCGTAATGTCCGAAGCAAATATAAAAAATAAAATGTTTTTACTTCAAGAACACTCATAACTTAAGGAGAAGGACAGAGGAAATACATGCATAAAGATGAATGAAATACAACGTCTGTGCGCATGGAGAAAGATAAGGAAACACACAAATTCTTCAACTATGAAAGTTCTCTTTAAATAATAAAACAGATGGCTTCTCAGTGAATGGTGCTTAGAAATCGACTACACATACCAAACGTCTTGATTCTCTACACCCTAAAAATACCGCAAAGCCAGATTGTGTGCGCATATAATATAAAAAAATCATAGACTATAGAAAACATTGGGGAATTATACATAACATTTGAATGCTGATACATAGTGTCTGAACGTACAGTTTAAAATAAAGATACGTACCGTCTTGTTATTCGTGTGTTGTCCAAGTAGAGAATGTTTCCGAACGTGAAAACGGCGGCATATATATCCTCCAGACTCTGAAACGTGACATCATTGGGATGTTGTTCGTAAGGCGAAGGCCATCGTCTTCTCCCAATGCTTATTACCTCCGAAACAAATAAAAGTTTAAGAAACGCAAAACATGTTTACGATGCTTTCCTTTTTACAATTTCGCAAACCTGTAGGCTATAAATTATTTCATTGTTCACGGAGTCCCGAAGATCATGTTTTGTCACTCTGTTTACATTTTTAACGGGTACTTACACTCACTGCGCATTACTTAAATCATCAATGCTCAAACCCAGAGCTGATTGGGTTACCGATACATCGCGAGGCCAGGGCGTTTTCGAATACAGTACACAGTCTGAAAATACCTTCGTATCACTCGTTAAGTGGTATGTTACACATTGATGGTTTTAATTGCACCTTGTTTCAGTTTCTGATATTGGAAAAATGTGGGACAACGAAGCAATTTAATTCAAAACGATTCTAATAAAAAAACAAGGAATTTTTAATTTAGAAATATTCAATTTTCAGTAATTTTAATACAAAAATTTAAATTCTTTTCTATATAATAATCTATACATATGGAACAACCTGGTGACTCTGTGGCTAAGAAAGCAATTCCTTCCCCCATCACATAATCTTAATCAACCTTTAGTTTTTTTTTATCTTTGTACCTAATAAGCTGATTCTCAGTGCTTTTATCTTCTTCCCATGCTGATCTATCCAGCTAGATATTCTGTCCATGTCGCCCCACAGCTGTTCACAGTCTTCTCCTGTTTTGATCCGAGGTTCAGTGTTTAAGGCGTCTGACTCGAGATCTAAAGGTTCCAGGTTTTATTCCCAGCGTCGGAGGTGATTTTCATAAGCACTTAACCAGACCATCACCTCTTGCCCAGCTTCCTGTGTAATGTGAAGTACGCCAGAACGTTACCGTGATCCGTATTCCACGTTAAACTGAAGGTCCCTTCTAGGGATAACAACATTAGTTGCAACACATCCAAAGCAATTTCAAGCCAAATAAAGGATTAAGGTGGTCCTAGCTTGTCAAAACGAGCGTATAAGCACACAATCTATATGTATAATAAAACTGTAACTCGGAAAAGTCTGTGGTATTTGTTTGAAGAATGTGTCGGTTGTGCTATTAAAAAGTAGAGAGAAGGATTCAGCACTTTTTTAAATTTTGGTCTGCTTGTCTGTCAGCAAGTTGGAAGGAACGGAATTCATGCAAAAACTACTGGTCTGATTTTGGCAGGGTTTCAATTAATGTACAGCCCGCAGTACCGCAGGTAAAACTGGGCTCGTTTCATACTGATGTAAAGTTGGAAAGCTGAGAAATTTAACTCAAATTGTTCACAGATTAGTATCATCTGTACCAGGAGTAAACTAGGGTAGGTTTTATTTTGATGTAATGTCACAACTCTGAGAAATTAAGATAAAAGTGTCAGGAGATTTGTATTAATTTGTCGTTCTACACGATTCAAGCAAAAATGTTGGATTTTAATAATGTGATACGACGAATTTGAAGGAACAAGCCCAGCAATCTCGTGGAGTAAAACAAAAAGGAATATGGCCATGAACTTTTGAAGGAACCAGCCCAGCAATCGCGTGGAATAAAACAAAAAGAAATATGGCCATGAACTTTTGAAGGAACCATCCCGGCAATCCCGTGGAATAAAACAAAAAGGAATATGGCCATGAACTTTTGAAGGAACCAGCCCAGCAATCGCGTGGAATAAAACAAAAAGGAATATGGCCATGAACTTTTGAAGGAACCAGCCCAGCAATCGCGTGGAATAAAACAAAAAGAAATATGGCCATGAACTTTTGAAGGAACCATCCCGGCAATCCCGTGGAGTAAAACAAAAAGGAATATGGCCATGAACTTTTGAAGGAACCAGCCCAGCAATCGTGTGGAGTAATTTTTGGAAACCATGGAAAACAGAAATCTGAATGGCCTGATGGAGATTTGAACCCATGTCTTCTCGAATGCCAGGTCAGAGCGTTACTGTTACTCACTGGCTTCCACAGCTAATGCAACTAATACTTAACTTGTTGGTAATCAAGCAATCAAGTGAGAAAATAAATATTTGAATGTGGAAGAAGTTTTCAATGAGAAATAATGAATATGGTGCTATTTGATAATAACATGGACCCGTTAGCAGACAAGAGTGAGGATACAGAGAAATTAATGATAAAACTAATCGTCCCGTTGGTCAGGTCGAGCAGGTACGCTTCGAGTCCTGGTGGTGGAAGAAATTTTTATCGACGTTACTTGGCCGGTAGGATAGGAGAGGTGGTGCTACATGAATCCTAATCACCAGATTGTGTGTTGTGCTACGTCTCAAAACTAGCTGCAATGCTTGCAGTTTGATATCATACGGGGTCGTAGATTTTGGTGGCCAGCTTGGCATCTTCAGAAGAATAGATCTGAATGTACAGGCACCACGTTTTACCCTCTACCTTCTTCCATTTCATATACACACGATGTACAGAACAACATACTACACTTAGCAACAGTCATCACAATCACACGCAGACAACACTTAAACACGCAAAGGAAGAGAACCAGCCATCCTATCTCCGTAATGCGACTGAAGACCAGTGCTGCCAGTTAAGCATTTTTATGGCTAACATTAGCATAATTTCAAGTGATTTAGCATAAAGCATATTTTTAAGATTTTTTCATGATAAGTCATCGATTTCCTTGGAGTGATAAAATTTTAGTATTGTTCATTTATTTATCAAAACAATAACCTATCACAGCAAATTGTTATTGATTATTGTTAATATTAAGTTGTTTGTTTTATACATTTTACAAGTGCAAAGCAAACATTTCCGTAAAGGGACTAAACAAAAATAATTAATAAATTTAAATAATTCAGTTGCTATAAAAGATTAAACATGGGTTTTTTATTCTTATTTTTTAACTGAAATATGTATTTAAGTTTTGTTTCAGATAATTTTCGAGATAAAATTTATATATCACGACATGTGTTTTACAGGTCTAATCTAATTAATATTTTCTGCCCTTTCCATTACATGATACATAGTCAAGTTTAGATTTCATGGTAGGGTTAAATTCCGGTAGAGTTGTATTCCGGTAATGTTACAAAACGGTAAAGTTACCTTAAGGTAGGTTTTTTTTTGGTTAAGATCTTTGGGGATATAGAATTATGCTAGTAAAGTTTTATTTTGGTAGCTTTACGGTTTGGTTGACATGTTAATGGGGGGCTTGTGTTTGGTAGGGAAAAAGTGGTAGACATATTTACGGCAGATATTGCATTTGATAGAGATTCCCGTGGTAGAGATGTTTATAGTAGCGTTTTCATGCTGTAGCCTTCGTAAATGGCGGAGATGTTAATAAGTAGAAGCAACATTCGGTAGAGTTTTTTATTAATTAGTAGGATTTCATTTTTATAGAATGATAGTGATGTTCATGGTAGACCTGTTAGTGGTAGAATTTATTTTGGGTAGATATTTTTCTGGTAGGCGTGTTAATGTGCCCCTCACTATTTTTGGCATTTTTTCAGCATTTTCCGGAAACTTTATCATATTTTTGACATAAAGATAGATTTGGCATAAAATATTTTTTAGAGTTGGCAGCCTCCTTTGGGAGGATCCAACCAAATTTCGGATTGTAGACCACACATGACATGACACGAACGAAATCCTGGAGAACGATTTTTTGTTAAATGTAAACCAAAACAAGACAATATAGCAGAATGGTTGCAATAACAGAATATTTAATATACATATAATATCAGGTGAAATAGGAGAAGTAACTGAATTCTGTTAATTAGGAAGCAAAATTGTAACTGATGTCAGCATGTCTTCTTGAAAAGGAAAAAAAAATATTGTGTCAAGAAATGACCTAGAACTCTGAAAGAAATTTCTAAAAATGTATATAAGACGCTCAGAACGATGTGGAAGTGAAGCCAGAATACTGTAAAGAAGGAGAGCTGATGAATTTCGAATATGTTGATATAGAAGGATACTTAATGCCAAGGGTAGAGAAAGTACAAAATGAACCTGGCTTGGAAAAGATGGGAGAGAAAAGAAGTTTGTTAAAGAGTCTCACAGAAAGCACTGACAGGATTGCTGTTCACATTTTAGGACTTTACAGGTTGGTTAATTTCTTTTCTCAGGGAACATCTGAAGGAATGAACTGTAAAGGAAGACAAAGATTATGATACAACGCAAAGATAATTGAGGAAGCTCGTAGCAAAAGGGTATACTGAGATGAAGATTTCATCAAACCAGTCGAAGGAATAAAGGAAGGAAAAACAGCAATGAGCGCATTGCGAGTTTTGGATCCTGTTTACCTTCCAGGGTTTCAGTGTCAAACAATACTTGGCGCTCTTCCAAAGTTGCACAACACTTGTAAAATGCGCGTGCAGCTGGATAACATCATCCTGCACTCCAACAAAAAAAACTTCCGTGTATGTTGCGAAACAATACAACAGACACACTCGTAAATTAAATGTATCTGTTGTTTTTCATTTTCATTTTCTATATCTAAGAAACAAAACCCGTATATATCTGTCCCAGAAAAACTAAAAACTACCCAGTAGATTTAAAGGGGTTTTCACGGTATAAAGCTTATGATCAGAAATGAATCGTTTGGCATGACTTATGTTTCAAAGTAACATAACGCCGAAGCAGTATAGCGTGAAAATCCAAAGATGAAATACCAACTAGATTTTGATATGTCATACTTCGTTAAAAATAATAGCCATATTACACCATGTACCGGTTCCTTCCTTAAATTTTGGTTTTTAAATCCCATAGATTGCCGTATTGAATGCGAATGGCACATCAGGAAACTACTTAAATTAATTTTAATAAGTTTAATATACTGGAAAAATCTTCTTTGTTTCTTGAAGTTACGATCTCAGGTAGTACAGATACAATCTCTGATGTTTGTAAGTGAAATTAAAATAGTAAGTTGTGTATATCTGATGGGTTTTAAAATGAAACTGAACTGTGTTAAACCTTTACTGTTGGCATTAAAAGCAGTTTAGGAAAATAATTCTGGATATTTGTTGTTCAGCTGAAGCTATTTTGGTAGTGCTGCACATCGTAACACATGCTGCATTATATTAGTTTCAATTTCTCCTATAATGTTAGATCTATTCATTTTACAATTAATTATCTTATTTAGTAATTCATTTCGGATATTTTTATAATTTATTGTTCAACCATTCTGTCTTTTCCACATTTCCTGAAAAAAATAATTGTTTCTATTGCTGCACGAATGCCTGTGGTTATTTTGATGAAGCTTGGACAGATTTATCATAACCTCGGCACCACAATTTGATGATGGATTCTTATGTATCTCGACGGGCAAAATCCAAATTGAAGAATATTTTTCTTCATGTATTGCTCAGTTCTCGAGATATTGACGATTAAGAATTAGTTATAGGTATCATTTCTTGCGCATTTGGCGAAGTGTTTATTTTAGTCCAGGTCACATTTCAACCTAACTACAACTGATAGTAAGAAAACAAAATATTCATTGTGTATGTCCAGCTTGTAGTTCTTTGTTGCATTGGTGACTCATATTTTTGGTTCATGCCGCAGCTGAACCTAACAACTTTAGTTTTGAAACAGTATATCGCAAGATCTGAGCGAGATATAAAAAAATTTATTCTTTGCTTTCGATTTGTCCAGTCGATTTACACGGCGCCACTGTTATCGTAAAGTCCCTTGGAACTTGATACACATGTTTCTGATTGGGTGGCTAGAAATATTATAGGAATAAAGCAACCACAACTCATATCTCTATTCGGCTACACCTGGGTTAGTCTTTCAAATACGTATATAAAATGGAGCGAGTGGCATGAAATTTGATTCACAGGTACAGAAAACTGAAATCTTTTATGAAATTCAAAAAAAAATTTTAACAAATAATTTGACATGACTTGAAAACAGAAAGTACCTTATATTCTGATTTAGGAAATTTGAAAACTTAAGATCAGAATGAGAATCTGCCGCATGTTTTATAACGGAGCAGGAAATGAAAATGTGTACGTAATACCAAGTTTTTACGTCATGTTTATATTTTTTTATTTTTTGCATTTGGCTTTACGCATCATTGACGTTAAGGTCATTTGGGGACACGAAAGGACTGGGGACGAGGAATAGGAACGGAATCGGCCAAGGGATTTTTGAAGGAAGCATTCCGACATTTGCTTGGAGTGATTTGGGGAAACCATGGATAATCCGAATCTGGTTGGTCTGACGGGGATTCGAAACCGTGTCCTCCAAAATGCGAGGTCAGAGCGTTACCACTCACCTACTACGCTTTGTCACTCATTTCAGTAAGTTCATAATGAAACTTCTTCAAAACTGCTTCAATGTGGACATTGGATATAGTACGACATCTCACGTTCCAATGTCGAATTTTGTTGAAAATTTTAAAATTCGTCTCCAATATAACCCTTAGAATGACATCTACCAATTCCCCTCTTCTTCGGTCGGTTGGGAAATCTCTCGAACTTTCTAAAAAGTTTTATTTCTTCGAAACGACTGGGGAGAATTTGACAAATTATGCTACTTAAATTACTATATGGGCAGAATAACCTCAATCATACTGGGTAACGCCAGGAACTCTGTTAGTTTTCTGACCGAGCGTGGTGGGTGAACGGTTAACGTTCTGGCCTCGCATTCGGTAGGACGCAGGTTCGAATCCCCGTCCGGGCATCCAGATTTGGGTTTTATATGGTTTCCTCAAATCACTCCAGGCGAATACTTGGATACTTCCTTCAAAAACGCCATGGCCGAATTCCTTCCCGTTCCTTGTCCCCAGTCCCATCTCGCCTCTAATAATGACCTTAGCCATCGATGAGGCGAAAAAAAACATCCTTGCAGTGGAACTGGGTTTATCATGTTTATGGGAAAAACAATGATCAACTACGGTGTTAGAATGGAGTAGGAAAAATCATCGGAAATCAAGAGGAAAACCTTCAGCCCTATAGAATAAAGACATATAACCTATCTGGAAAAGTCTGTTATGGTTCTACATGAGCTCGTGTCTCTAATAAACCATATCAATCCATGATTCAGTTTACTGATGACGAAATGGAATAAAGCTTTAAAACCGCACTTTAAACTTACAGTTGATTAATTACAACAGCTAAATGTAGACTGGTACTAACCATCATATTACCACAATGGACCGTGGAAACTGGTAAGGAACCTCATTAATGATCCTGCAAAACCAGAACCGGATTACAATAAAGTGAGTTCGAATGAAGTAGCCCCTCAACTGCTATTGATTGGAAAGCCATGCCACAACGTTCCAAAAAAACCTCAGCACTTTGAGAACCCTTTCAGTCTCGATAAGTAAGGCCACAAGCCAAATGAAAGAAAATAAAGCACTAGGCACGGACGAAATTCGAATTGAACAGATTAAACCTTTAGTTCAAAGAACTCTTACAAGGCTTGTTGCGAATGATGAATAAATGCGTAACTATTCAGACTATCCCGAAAACATGGAGGAAAAATGGGAAAAGAACCAACCAACGCTAAAAAACTTTCGACCAATCTCGCTCCTCTTCCACTTGAACATGGTTTCTATAGCGGATAAAAGCTGCTTTAGATGTAGAAATCATCCCGGAGCAAGCAAGTTTTAGTGCTGGAAAGGCGTACAATAATCAGGTCTTGAACTTGGCCCAAGTCATAGAAAATGGCTGTGTAACAAAACTCTTTATCGGAGTGGTCTTTATAGATCTTACCGCTGCATATGACACCGTCAGTCATCACAAATAAATATACTCATTAACAAAAGATCAAATGTTTACACAAACCATTAAAACGACCATTTACAATAGAAGGTTATACGTAACTCCACAGGGCAAGAAAAGTAAGCAGAAAAACGGACTACCCCAAGGCAGTGTGTTGTCCCCAATACTCTATAACAACTATAAAAACGGCCAACGGAGATACACCGCGATAAGAAGCTTCATTTATGCTGATGACACGGCTATCTCTTCCTAAGGCAAAACTTTCGAAAAGGTAGAAAAGAAGCCTTGAGGAGTTGGCAGGTTACTATAATGGCAACATGCTACGACCAAACTCACGGATAACTCACGTCTCGGCCTTCACAAAGAGCCAAAAGGCAAAATTAAGTGCCAGAAATAACATACTACGCATACTTACTGGATCCACCTGGGCAGTACAGTCTGAATTTTTAAGTTCCACAGCTATGGCTCTCTGCTTTTCGGCCGCAGAATATTGCACACTAGTATTGGAAACCTCCACTAACACTAAACAGGTGGACGAGGCATTCAGTGAGACTGTCAGGTTGATAA
Organism: Vandiemenella viatica; assembly: GCA_031002005.1. Taxonomy (NCBI): domain Eukaryota; kingdom Metazoa; phylum Arthropoda; class Insecta; order Orthoptera; family Morabidae; genus Vandiemenella; species Vandiemenella viatica. The sequence continues at coordinate 238,181,383 of CM061921.1, read as the reverse complement.
ATGTGTGCATGAGATCAACTCCAACACAAAATATATGCACTGGCTTGAATAGCACCACCAAACATAAGACGGAAAGTGGTCGCAGAGAAGGAGAAGCTCAAACAAGAGACACACCCAAAGCACCTTATGTACAATTAAACCATGGTACCACCATGCCTCTGCTCACGGAGAAGTTTCTTAAAAAGAAGTAGGGCCCTCGAGAGAACACCAGAAGAAAGAAGACTATCTGATGGGAGGAGTGGTTACCACACCTTCAAACTACAGGGCCCAAAAAGAACTGGCCGCTGGGCGGAATCTTCTATACGAGAAACGGAAAGCTTTGAATAAGCTTAGAGCGGGAATACTATGAAACAGTTGGGATATACGGACGACGACAAGTGCGACTGTGGCTTCATTCAAATATCCGAGCATCTCCTTGAGTGCAGAGACATGGGCTTCGTGTGCCAAGTACAAGGCCTGTTCTTAACCAATGATAAAGCTGTGCAAGCAGCCAGTTTCTAGAAAGATACAATTTGAAACAGTCCAAACACGGAAAGCAAGTAAGTAGTAGAGAGGTAACAGCAATACTTATTTAATAAGAAAGCCAAGTGAGAGAGACATATACAGTTCCACACAGTTGGCAACGAGATATCGACAGGACCCAGCGCTGCGGGCGAGGGAGTTACTTCTGCATATCTTTTCTGAAATACGCGTTGCAGCTGTTAAGTACCAGGTAGTATTTTCTCTTGTGTACCTGAGTAAAATGTTTAGCAATAAAATGTCAAATTATGAATAAAATTTGTTGTTTCACTGGCTCCTTGGTTAAACAAAGGCGTGTTCACAGTAACACTTGTGTAGTCACTCCGACTACTATCTGTCTCAAATTTTATTTAATTTTTCAATGTACTCATATTCCGTTTCACGCATCGTCAGTTTTCGTTGACAGTAACTAATTAGGTAGTGTTAAAATTCAGCTGAAGTTCAACATGAGAGCTGGAGAATCATACATTATGATAAACTCATTTACATCGGCAATTTATATGTAGTAAGTAATCTTTTACTTGTTTCTTTTGGTTAGTTGAAATTATTTGTGGGGAATGTTTGTGGATATTGTAAAAGTTCCTGTCACAGCTACAAATGAAAATAAACATTTATCAACGACGGGAAAGAAACCCATTTCCCGGTAATTATGTTCGTACGTTTTAGCATATATTGGTGGTAATTTTTTCGCTACAACCCACTGAAAAATCATAGAGTTACTGTCTAAAATTCAGTTATGATGTATCAGAACTAGAGTATTAGAGCCAGATTAGAGTGTACGGCAAGAACAAATACTTTTTGGAATACTGAGAAGATACGCGCGAAATCTATTGGCTGTTATTGTTTCCAGATGTTTTGGTAAATTTAAGCAGATTTGTTTGTTTTAAACCTGAATATACTGAGACTGGTGCTTGAGTAATCACATTCGGGGATGGCGTTCAGGAGGATGCGTGTCCGATCCCCATTCCGTCCATTATGATTTCGGTTTTCCATGGTTTCCAGACAACATTTCTGGTGAATGCCAGTATGGTTCGCTCATAAAGGCCGTTTCCTTTTCCCCAGTAATAAAAAAATAAAAGTAATTTCTATTTCTTTCTCGTTTATAAGGACTCCTTAATGTTACTAGTGTATCCGACTGGGTCCTTCTATTTGAACTCTCATTGATCTTCTGCCGTCATTTATGCCTACGGAGACACAATAGTATTCTCATTGGAGCTGAAATTATTCTGGAACTGAATTTCAAATGCCATGCATTACCTTATCTGTACTACTATAAACCTGTGGACGATTTGTTCCCGAATTACGGAGAAACTACACCACAGAAATTTATGGATGATTGACGGTTTTAAATCATATGATCTGAAATTAAAAAAAAAGAGGTATGGTTTATGATTCAATGTCACTTTGCGTCAGAGCGCTGAATTAAAATCAGTTTTGGATTTCAAACCTATTTCAGTGATGTTTCCTTGACGTAATCGGTTTGTCTTGTCTGGTGGCTTAGTTGCTTAAGCGCGTCCTCAGGTGATCAAGAGGTTTAGGGTTCAAATCCCTGCCTCAGCTGCATAAAAAATAAAAACCTCTGACAAAACTATGCTTTTTCAATGTGAGGTGTTTTAGAACACTCCATGGTTCGGATTCCTCACTAAACTGTAGGTCCCTTTATCAGCTAAAAGTTCCAGGTTACTTAAGCAGTTATGATAGAGGTGGACAGTTCAGCTGATGATAAACTCTGCCAGTAGGTAATTAAGATCACACTAAAGCTATATACGACTGTAAATCTGTAACGGGGCTGTCTCTTTATGTTCCGGGATCATGCAAAAATTACTGGACAGATTTGGGGGAGGGGGGGGTTTTCACAGTTCGAAATCTTAGAAGCAACAGAAAAAAAACCGCTACGTTATCTGACGCCAGTGGAGGAAATTCAAAATCTATGACCTGATCTGGCATAATTTAAAAACTAAAGCTATTCTAACCGTGGCCCCCAGCCCAAATGTTGGATGGACCCTTCCGAAGAAGGCATAGTAAGCTTGGTATCTGAGGAAGGACAGTCAATTCCTTTCGCGTTTACCAAACATAACCCGGAAATCCTACCGGGTCTAGGAGACCTACAGCTTAAGGTGGAAATGAAACCACCGAATTGTTCTGGCGCACTTCAAATTACACAACAAGCTGTGCCAGAGCTGAAGGTCGGGTTAGGGGTCTTTGAAAATTCCAGCCGAGATCAGAGTTTGAACCTGGGAACTTCCGATCTCAAGGCAAACGCCTAAACCACTGAGCCGTCAGACCATTAAGGTTATTCTGTTTAAAAGAAAAGAAAAAAAGAAAAGCCCTAACTCGAGCTCTAAAAGCTGCCAGCTTTCCAAAGCTAAACGTGTAATTCCATGCAATGTTTAATTCTCTCATTTTCACCTTCAAAATTTAAACAAATTTCTTTTTCCATAGCGATGAATTTTCTATCTGTTTTAAACATAATACTTACTGATGGCCTTATTTACCTGTTCAGCATCTGGCTCCTTGTGGTTGACTTTATATCTTCAGCACTTTTACTTACGAATATTTTATATTTTTGCTCTAGCGCTATCGGCGCTTATTGTAAATTCTCTTTAACTCAACAAGTAATTACCTAAGCTGTAAAAAAAATTCTGATTGAGAAACTCTACAAAGTTATCTATGTATCTATATTTTAAATTTTAAAGTCTGTTTCTCATGTGATAGTGTACACTGATACCTTTATGACTGACTTTGTGCTCCTGTAGCCTATGTAAGATTCCACTATGTTACATCTTTCAGCATAGCAATATAGGACGAAAATATATTAGAGTGATTGACAGGTCTTGCCACAGATATTTATTCACCTTTGTTGCCCGCGGTCACAATTTTATCCATAAATCAAAGGTCCTGTTTGGAACACACAAAATTCGAAAGCAACTATCACCACAGCCATCTCTGTTTATATTGCCTAGGATATTGTCTTTATAGTTTCGAGTTACACAGTTTCATAATCGGAGATGCGAAAGAGTAGAGAGGCTGGACTTAAATTCCGTGTGGCTCAGCATGCAATGTATCGATATTTGTAACTTGTCTACCATAAGATCACAGAATATCCTTTTATCTAAACCCGAAAAGTGGGATTAAAATTAATGAACTCAATGAAAAACTGAGGAATGGAAGTTGCCTAATAGTTTTGGTTTTGTTGTATAATGACAAGTCAAATGAATAAGATAATTCCGGTAATAGTCGTCCCATTTTGTATTTAACAAGCTGTGCCCGGGATTTCGTCTCGCGGGATTGATATTTATACTGTTAATTCGCAGATGAATTACCAAAGAAATATTGAATGGGTGGGTAGAAACAAAGGAGCAATCCTGTTTTTCAATGTCTTTGGATTTCTGAACCTACATTGTATGCAGTGTTTTAATCACGTTTAAGCGCATCATTTATTTCTAACTCTCCCTGAAACTATCAACAATTCCAAAAGTTTATGACCCACAGGCACACTTCAGTATTGTTCATATGGATTCTCTGCAAGCAATATTTAAAGAAAAATTTCTTAATTTTTATATGTATCGCCTGTGATACAACTTCCAAAGAAAATCGTTAAAAAACATCTTCGCTGCATATATAACACTTATTGTGAAAGGTATTTCGACTGCGAGAAAGTCTCCTAGACATTATAAAATTTCGTGTGTTCTCAAAGACCCGGTGACAGAGTTTCTTACCGGCTGCACAATGCACCTCTGTCGTAATAGCCTAAACCAGCCTGATAATCTTACCTACAATTTAACGTGGAATCCGAACCACCAAACGTCGAAGTATGCAATGCTTTACCAGAGATTGAGGACAATTTTCATACCCGTGAAAATGGCCGTCAACACAAGGATTCGATCCGTTGACAATCTACTCCACGCCACACGATGTTACAAAAATATAGAATTAAATAGGTATACAAGACTCCAAAATTTGCCCTCTGTAACGACCAAATGAGGTACTAATCAGGATGGAAAGTATCCCGTGTGTTAAGTAATGACATAAGTTATTTCTATGCTTAATTTCGTTGAAATTCGTTTCATACTTTAAGCATGTAGCGCGCCTAGACACACAAAAATGGAAAATTTACGGTTTTCGACGCAGTGCAATGATCTAATCAGGATAAAAAGTGTTCTAGATTCTAACCGGTGACATAAGCAATTACTGTGTGAAGTTCCGTTGAAATCCATTCATTAGTTTTTGCGCGATATGCCTACAGTTAGGAGAAAATTTCTAAATTTATAGTTTCTGACTCCGTATCATCAGGAATTAATAATGTACAGGGATAAATAGTATCCCATATCCTAACCGGCGACATAAGCTATCACCATGCTGAGTTTAGTTATGTCTGTCCATTAGTTTCTGAGTGAAGCGCGAGCATACTCACAGACTAAATTTCTAAATTTTACCATTTTGGCATGTAGCGTACATTACAAATACTATTTTTAAAATCATTTTAATGTATAGACATAACTTTTCTACAATCTATACTATATAGTAAAACTGTAGAAAAGTTGTATCTGTTCAACACATTTATTTCAAAATGCTTAATCGCAGCGTATACTCAGCATCTACATATACACTCTGCAATTCAAAAATTGTGGGTGACAGTGGGTGCTTTGCACCAAAACTAATCTTTACTCTATGCATTCCAATCCCGAATGGCAAGAGGGATGAAAGAATTAATATAAGAAAAGTGCGGCACCTTATTTCTTTAATCTTATCTTTCATTGCAACCCAAATAGATTGGTGGACGAAGTACTTCATCACACTCGTAAGTGAAAGTGGGTGTATGCATATTTACCAATAAATCAAACGAAACCTGCGCTTGATGTCTTCCAGAGAATTTTAGCCTAATCTACTAATCAATTCTGTGATGATTTCGTAAGGACTGTAGCAAGCAGTCACGAATAGAGCGGCTCTTCTCTGTACTTTGTCATTACTGTCATTTAACTCATCAAGAAACGGATCCCAAACGTCACAGCAAATATGGACGCACGAGAGTTTTGTACGCTATCTCCTTTGTTTGTGCATTACAATTTATCAAGGTTCGACCTTTGAATTGCATCCTATAATTAGATCTACTGACGAACGAATCAATGTGTAAGTCCCATTTTATGTTCTTTTGTGTTGTTACACCCAAATACTCCATGGAATCGACCACATTAGTAACAAAGCTGATTTCGTTGTATTTCTGAATAAGTTTATTGTTTTTGTTAGTTATGCACATTGCCTTGAAATTTTTACAGTTTAGTGTAAGTAGCCATGCCGAAATAACATCTATATCACGGTGTATTTCTAAGCAATCGACGGAATTACTTCCCTTTACATGGTCGCATCATCAGTGAACAATCTCAAACTGATATACACCTTGTCTCCAAGATCGTTTATAGAAAGGAGTGGTCCTCTTACACTTCATTGACGTACGCTCGATGTAACATCTAGATTAGAAGAGGCTTGTCCTTCATCGATGAAATACTGCGATCGACCAGTTAGAAAATCCTTACCGAGCGTGGTGGTGTAACGGCTAGCGTTCTGGCCTCACATTTGGGAGGACGGCGGTTCGAATCCCCGTCCGGGCATCCAGATTTGGGTTTTCCATGGTTTCCCCAAATCACTCCAGGCAAATGCCGGGATGCTTCCTTCAAAAGGCCATGGCCGAATTCCTTCCCATTCCTTGCACCCCCCATCCCTTCTCGTCTCTAAAGACCTCGCTGTTAGAGAGATGTTAAGCAGATTAAAAAAAATCCTTTATCCATTCACAAATCTGATCCGATATACCGTACGCTGGAAGCTTCACTAAAAGGCGGTTGTGTTTTACAGAGTCTAAGGCTTTCTGAAAATACAATAAATAAATAAATTCATTATGTTGTGAACCTGCATCAGTAACTTTTATTATATCATGTGTAAATAGGGCCAACTGTGTTCCATACAATCTTTTCTTCCGAAATCTGGTTAGATGTAAACAAATTGTTTTCGTCTATAAAATTCGTAATGTTTGAGCGTACAATATGCTCCATAATTTTACTACAAACAGATGTTATAGATATGGATCGGTAGTTCCTACGATCTCTTCCATCTCCTTTCTTGAAAATCTGAGTTACCTGTGCGATTCTCCAGTCGGAAGGTACTTTTTCTCTTCTAAGGATTTACAATATATATGAGACAGAAATGGTCCGATTTCCGCCGCGTACTCTGAAAATACACTTTCTGAGGTTCCATCAGGACCCGTTGCTTTCTCCCACTAACTGCTTTGTAAAACCTGCAGTATCCATTCGCAAAGAATCCATCTCGAACTCCATACGAGGTGGGGAAATGGGTATGCTATCCTTATTTTCATCAGTAAAGGAATATTTTAATTCTGTTTTAAGTACGTTAGCTTTATCGCGGCTTTCGTTAACCTCAAATCCGTCATGAATTCCTGGAATATTGTTGTCGCTACATCTGACTTTTCGTACGTGTGGCCAAAATTTCTTTGGATTTTCTGTGAGGCTCTTAGAAAGAGAGTTGCATTGAAAATACTAATGATCACAGAGATGCCAAAATCGTAAAATTTTAAATTTTTGTCTGTATATTTGCACATCACGCAAAAGCCAAGTGACGCATTTTAACGATACCGCACTTAGTGATATCTAATGTCAGCGGTCATAATGTAGGATACTTTATATCCTGATAAGTTATACAACACCTGAAGACAGGGATCAAAACCGTAAGTTTCTATATTTTGTCTTCCTGTCCGTTGATCACGTAAAACATTTTGTACAGATTTTGATGAAGCTGCACGTAGTGACAACTTATGTCAACGAGTAACATGTACGATACTTTTTACCCGAATTAGTAGTATATTTCCCGATCATACAAAGGCCAAAACAGAAAATTCTGAAATTATGTCTATCTCTGCTAGAATTCGCCAAAACTAATGAAGCATTTTAACCAAACTCCGCATTGTGATAGTTTATTTCACCGAGTAGCATACGGGATTTATTTTTATCCATATTAGTAACATAGTCTTCGATGATACACAAACTCAAACGGTGAAATTTAGAATCTTTGGGTGTTTGTGGGCACCTCACGCAAAAACGTATGAATGGGTTTCAGTAAAATTACACATACTTGGCATATGTCATTAATTAAGATGTCGCATATTTTTATCCTGATTATTATCATATTTCGTCCATGAGAAACACCATAAAACAGTAATTTTTGTAATTTTCTAATAGCCATTTTGTCTGGTGGTACCCTTCTAGCAGTCGAAATAGTAGCACAAATTTCACATTCTGCGTGGACGACGTCGCGGACACAGTTAGTATTATCACACGATATAAATTAGGCACTGGACTCCGCCACGTAGCCACTTGCACCGGCCGCTAGATAAGAAGTTTCCAATATGGTAACTAATGGCGTTAACTATCACTTTGGCAAGGTTCTTTGAAATCCATTAATTTGTTCTTGCGTGATGCGTGGAAAGAGAAAAAATATGAAAATTTACTATTTACAGGGAATTTTGTAACTGATCGAGACAAAAAGTATCCTGATTGATAACATAAGCAATCAGTATGTGTAGCTTCGTTAAATACCTTCCATTAGTTTCTGCACAATGCGTGAACATACAGACAGACATATAGACAGCAAAAATTATAAATTTAATGGTTTTGACATCTTTATCAACAGTAGTTTCCACTGAATTACTCTTTTTTATATATATTTAATATACATAAAAAATTCTATAATTTTGTTATATAGTATAAAAAATAAATAGATGTAGCCTATCTATAAAAGACTTGTTTACAACTCAGCACTGTGCAATCAGTTTTTTCTTAATGATGACACATAGTTTCTCTTCTTGCCTGTATCCGGGCATAGGCGGTTACCAACGGGCATGTTTACCCGTCCATTACAACGTCTGGGAAGGTAAACTGGGATTGTTTCCCGCTGTCTTCCCCAGAGCGACAGTATTTTGTAAGTGTAGATGATTGTGATAGTGTGTGTGTGTGTGTGTGTGTGTACAGTGTTGTTTGTGCTGTGGATGAGAGATGAAAGAAGGGAGAAAATGAAACCCTGTGCCGACTCATTTAGACATACTCTTCCGAAAGACACCTTGGAGCCCCCGGACTTAATGTCCCCAACCGACAGACGAATCGCTATTAAGAGTGTCGCAATGTGGAGAGGTTTAGGATTTAATCAAGGACTTTGGTGCACAATCTGGTGATTAGGAATTATGCGCCACCACCTCTCCTACCCTGCCGGTCAAGTCCTGATGATGAAAATTTCTTCCACCAGCGCCGGACACTATCACAGTGCCGCAGCCAACAGAGCAAACGTGGTGAGTTATGTCACACAATAATTTACACATAAGGAATTCTAATTTTCAGTATAGTCTGGCGAAATGAACTTTAATTTAATAACTGAGTACTGGAATTCACCATTACACATGGCCTGGTTAATAACAAATATGTTTTATGCAAGTGTGTGTAAGTGTAGTGTAAACAAATTCCGGATGGAAGATGTCCATCTAGCAATCAGACATATTATGTCGAAATGTTCACGTCACCTCACATGACTTTTAATTAGCAGGATTAATTGATGACTCAAGGCAGAGAGAAGTGTTAAGTAGCATAAAAATAGAGAGAGTTATACAATGACTGCTTTAAGATTCTTAGTAATGACTAGGATAGTATTTCGAAAAAAATATATACACTAGTGTCCAAAATTAAAGCAATAAACGAAAGTTTTGCTTTTATTTTACCACAAAACAGTGTAAACAGGTGAAAGTAAAGAAGAAAAAATGTAAAGAATACAGAACATAAACAACTGAAACATGCATAACGGTAGACAAAAATGTTCTTCGTGTTTTCCAAGTTAGTGGATTTTCACACACATTCCAACAACTGGTTACTGTGCTCAGTATGGGGTGTGACCACCTCTGACAGCTATACAGACGTAACGACGGCGGGGCATGCTGAGAATAATGTTATCAATCTCATGTTGAGGCAATAACGCCCATTCTTTCTGCAGAGCTGCTCGAAAGTCTTGGAGAGTGGTTGGTGGATGCTGACGTGATCCAATTCGTCTCCCTAGTGCATCCCAAACATGCTCTATGGGATTTAAATCGGGAGAGCGAGCAGATCACACCATGCGTGCATTATATTCTGTTTCCAAGAACACATCAACCACCCGTGTTCTATGAGGTCGAGCATTATTGTCCATCAGTACCATGTCTGGGCCCATAGAACCTCGCAACAACCACACATGAGGTCCCAAGATCTCGTCACGATATCTGAAAGCAGTTAAACCTTGAAGATTCACCCGTACAATTTCATGAAGAGGTGTTCGAGTGGTCAATATAATCCCTGCCCACACCATTACGGATCCTCAATATCGGTCTCTTTCCACAACTTTTGTGTTTCCTTCAGAGGCGAATCCGTCGAGAATCAATCTCCAGACCAAACTGAGACTCGTCTGGGGGGGGGGGGGGGGGGAAACATTTGCCCACTGTTCGAGCGTCCAGTTATAATGTTGATGACTCCACTTTAGATGTTCCCTTCTGTGAATACGCGTCAGGGGTACACATACAGTAGGTTTTTTTTTCCTTACTGCTTTACGCCTCGTCGAAGGCTAAGGTCATTAGAGGCGGGATGGGAATGGGGACAAGGAACGGGAAGGAATTCGGCCATCGCCTTTTTGAAGAAAGCATCCCAGCATTCGCCTGGAGTGATTTGGGGAAACCATGGAAAACCCAAATCTGGATGCCCGGACGGGGATTCGAACCCACGTCCTCCCGAATTCGAGGCCAGAACGTTAACCGTTCACCCACCATGCTCCGTACATACAACAGGTCTCCGACAGTAAAGGTCACTCGGCCAAAGCCTTCTGTACACTGTTTGTCTCGATACAACTGTTCCAGTGGATGCGGTGAGGTCAGAAGCCAGTTGCCGTGCATTAGTAAGGTGGTGCCGTCGTGCCCTTACAGCCAAATAATGATCTTCTGTTTCTGAGGTCACACGAGGTTGGCACTACCCTGGTCTTCGGGATACAGTTTCGGTCTCTATAAACTGTCGCCACATCCGAGAAACAACAGAACTATTCACATTAATTCATCGGGTCACATCATTTTGAGATTGTCCTGCTATCATTCTCCCTATGGCCCTCCACCGCAGAGTCTCTGGTAGGCGTCTTCTCTGTGCCGTACTACTACGTCTGTGAATGTGTACACAGCGAGAGTGGAGGTGGGACTACCCAGCAAACACTACCTAGGTTGATAGGTGCCCTGACGTCATGGTTGACATAGTTTTACGGAGACCGGAATGTCATCTTCCGTGCAGAACATGATTGTACGGACATTTGTTGACAGTTTGTATGATTATATCGTGAATTAGACACAGGACGGAGAAATAGCGGATTGTTGCTTTAATTTTCGACACCAGTGTATATTAATTCTAGTAGGATGAAAATTGTCAAATCTACGTCCATATTTATACCCTGAAATTCACAAAACTAATTCGACAGTTTTGTACTAAAAATAATCTCTTCTCTTTGCAGTAAGATCATTAAAGCTACCAGAGAAAAAATAATATATACAGTCTTCTCATATAGTAACATAGTTTATAGAGTATTATTCTATCTCGAATAAGAATCAAGAGGCTGTAATAAAAGTAGAGAATCATGAGAGACATGCATCAGTTAAAAAGGGTGTGAGACAAGGTTGTAGTCTATCCCCGTTAATATTCAACTTGTATGTAGAAGAAGCAATGAAGAAAGTCGAAGAAAAATTTCCATGTGGCATAAGTTTTCAGGGAGAAAAAATCAGTTTGCTACGATTTGCGGATGACATTGTTTTATTAGCAGAGAGGGCTGAGGATATTGAGAAATTATTGAATGGCATGAACAAAATACTGAAGGAAGATTTTGGACTGAATATAAATCAAAGTAAAACAAAAGTGATGAAATGTAGCAGAAATGATACCAATACTAGCAGATTAAATATAAAAATAGGATCTGATGCAATAGGAGAAGTGAGTGAGTTCTGTTACTTGGGAAGCAAAATTACAACCGATGACCGAAGCAGGAATGATGTTAAAAGCAGAATAGCACTAGCAAAAAGAGCCTTCATGAAAAAGAGAAACCTTTTAATTTCAAATATTGATCTGGGAATTAGAAAGAACTTTTTAAAACTCTATGTGTGGAGCACAGCACTTTACGGTAGCGAAACATGGACTTTAGGAATACCGAAAAGAAAGAAACTTGAAGCATTTGAAATGTGGTTCTACAGAAGAATGCTGAAAATTAGGTGGACAGACAAAGAAAGAAATGAACGAGTTTTGGAAATGATGGGTGAGAAAAGAAGTTTATGGAAGAAGCTTACAGGAAGAAGAGACAGGCTGGTAGGTCATATTTTGAGACATGCTGGATTGGCTAATTTGTTAGTGGAGGGAACAGTCGAAGGTAAGAACTGTAGAGGTAGAGGGAGATTAGAATATATGAAGCAGATAATTGAGGACGTGGGTTGTAAGGGGTATGTAGAAATGAAGAGGTTAGCACAGGATAGGAAGGGATGGAGGATTGCATCAAACCAGTCTAAAGACTGACGACAAAAAAACAGTCTTCTCTAAGCTACCTTATTTTTTCATCGTTTCACTGCGACCGAAATGAATTATTACATTGTTTGGGCAAGCATTTAATAGAAATCGTAAATGAAAGTGAATATTTTTATATTTGTCGATAAACTGAAACGAAAACTACACCAACTGTCTAATCACAGCCCAACCATTGTACTAAGTACGTGCCGCTTTTGTAAGAACTGTAACAGCCACAGATCCCCCGACTCTTCTGTTTATATACTCGATACTATTAATCAATCTCTTGCGCGACGCAAACCATGCAACACAACAGTGATCTAGATGACGAAGTGCGAAATTTATGTAATGTATCTCCAATGTAAATGTGCCACAAGTTTTAAACTCCGACCAATGAATTACATACCATTACATACTGCCGAAGTTAGTTGCTGATCTTAATTTGATTTGCACCTTTTCATCAAAATAGTTCAGGGAATCAATCTTTTGAAGGATTTATAGCAGTGGTTTGTACATACGGACATTTCTTTTATCCGTTATGCATATTACTTTTTTCTCACCATGCTGAAATAACATCGCGTTAAAATTCTCTACTTCCGTATAGATGAAATTCATTATATCTAAGAAATCTTAGACAGCTGTTGAAATTGCCTGGAAAATCGTTCATAAAGTGTTCCCATGACGCTTCTCTGCATGACACCTGATTCCACATCTAGATTAGTAGTTACTTGGCCCATTACGACGGCATATCCAGTAAATTAATCACGTGTTAGTAATCTGCATGCTCAAATTACCATCAAGAAGTGATTGTGTGGTGCAGTTTTGAAAGACTTCTGAAAATCCAAAAAATTGCGTCAACTTGCGATCACGCGTCAATAACTTTCGCCACATAATCAGAAAAAACTACCATTTTGTGGTACATGATCTGATCGTCAGAAATCCCTGTTTGTTCGGCGTGAATGAATAATTTTCATCATAGAAATTTATAACACTGGAGCATGTAACATGATCCAGAATTCTGCCGCATTCAAAGAAGGGGGTCTTAGATCTTCTTCATTGAACATAAGTGCTACATGGACTATTTTTCAGTGGCTAGAAACATTTTCTGCTCTAACTGTTTGCGGTATAAATCAATCAGGAACGATTCAATTTCGGTGACATACTCTTATATTCCTATTACTGTGATAGGATTAGGACTGATGCTTTCACACACCTCAGAAACTCCTGTTGCACTACAGCACCTACAGTATCTATTTGTAACGAAAATTATACTTCGGATCTATTACTGGACGAAGCTGCACTCCGAGGGGTTCTACACTTGCTAATATACTCCATCCCCACTGACACCTCCGATCAGCTGATTGGTAACATCAGCCAACATTCCAAATACGGATTGGCATATTACAACGTGACACCGAGCGTGGTGGTTTAACGGTTAGCGTTCTGGCCTCGTATTTAGGAGGACGCCGGTTCGAATCCCCGTCCGGGATCAGATTTGAGTTTTCCATGGTTTCCTAAATCTCTCCAGGCAAATGCCGGGATGCTTCCTTTAAAAGACCATGGCCGAATTCCTTCCCATTCCTTGCCCTCCAACCTTTCCCGTCTCTAAAAACCTTGCTGTTAAGAGACGTTAAGCAGTTAAAAAAAAATACATCGTGACACGCCGCCACCGGATAGCGTAGGAAACACAATGGTGCATGGAGTGAAGAACAAATGGTACGAATTTTCAGTTATAGTCATTTGCCGTCATTTTATCTGTCTCTTTCGTTTTTGTTGGATTTGATGCCCTACCAGGGACACTAAAAACAGTCTAATCAAGGTTAGCCGGCAGATTGCAATTGTGACGAACATGTCGGCACATTAACATACACTTTTAATACTGGCGCGTCTTACCACCTCAAATAGGAACTTGCAGAGCAATAATTTACAAGAAAGAAGTAAATGGGTCTAGCGGAATAAGATAGTGAAAAGTGCCCCTGGCCCATCCCGTTCATGGGGCATACCAGTTCATAGATCTTGGTTAGCATAGCCTTCGGACCGATTTTTATTTCAATGCCGCCACTCTAGGGGGCGCTACGGCGGTGCATGTGTCATTGGGGCCTACCTGCATAACTCGTGAAATCAATGCGGGAAAATTCTGAAAAAAATCATAGACATGCATATTGCTACAGGAAATATCTAGTACTTTTGTGGAATTTTTGGCGTATTTTACAATGTTTTATCGCAATTTGTTTATATCGAGTTCCTAGTAAACAAAGTCATTTCCTTGAGTGACAACGTTTAGATTTTTACTGTAGAATCATCTATGGGCACTATATCTACGATTCAGATTTCAGACCTGTCCGCGTGGTGCAACATAGCGAAAAAAGATAAACACTGAATTTGATGCCACTGGGTTGCCTACCACACAGGGGCCCATACGGTGGGTACGCACTTCATAATTATAGTTGTGAGACGGGTGCTGAAATATTATTTTGTGGATTTCGGCGAATAATCGATAGAGCATCTGTACGTCTTGGCGTTAATATAGAGTGATCGAACTTCGAATTTGGCGATGTTGCCCTTCTCTTTCTAATAGCTCAGATTGATTGTGTTATCATCGTTTAACATTGCTGCCAAATATGAAACAGCCTGAGACCATTGTTATGAGCCCGTAAATAGTACTTTCAGGTTTTTTTCAGACATTTGCGGAAAATCGTCTATATCTTCAGATGTTACTGCGCAAAAGAGCCTGTTTCGTCAGTTCCATCCATTTTCTATGACCTCCGTCGTCAAAGTGTTACCTACGTTTTTCTGCCTTTCTATCTGCCCCAAAACTTCATCGAATACATCGTTGTCGGAGCTTCGACGATCAGCAATCAGTCCGTTATGAAATAGTTACCGTCATGGCGGCCATCACACTATGCCAAGCCCTCGTAAACCACTTAAGCTTGTCCGTCTTGAGCGCCTACAAGAGAGGCAACCCGATGGCATTAAATTCAGTTTTTATCTTTTTTTGCTATGTTGCACCACTCAGACAGATCTGAAATCTGAACCGTAGATACAGTGCCCATAGATGATTCTACAGTAAAAATCTAAACGTTGTCACTCAAGGAAATGACTTTGTTACTAGGAACTCGATATAAACAAATTGCGATAAAACATTGTAAAATGCGCTAAAAAATTCCACAAAAGTACTAGATATTTCCTGTAGCAATGTGCATGTCCCTGATTTTTTTCAGAATTTTCCCGCATTTATTTCACGAGTTATGCATTTAGGCCCCAATGGCACATTCACCTCCGCAGCACCCCCCTAGAATGGCGGCATTGAAATAAAAATCGGTCCGAAGGCTATGCTAACCAAGATCTATGAACTGGTATGCCCCATGAACGGGATGGGCCAGGGGCACTTTTCACTATCTTATTCCGCAAGACCCTTTAAAGTATAATTAAAATTTTACGGAGCTGTACAAGTTGAAGAAAGACTTTGCTTTTTTTTTTTAAAAAATGGGATCGATTATTTTGGATATGTCTGTAACCCAAGAAATTGTTTTTAGAATGTTTTCTGCTTTTTTGGAATCGCGTGGATACTACTGCACATTTATGAAACAGTAGCCAAGGTTTTAATGTTAATGTTATAGTCTGATTTAAAATCTCGCTAACTCAAATGATGGCGGATCGGGAAATAAAATCTTTTCTGAACATGAAATTTTTGTTTAGCTGCGCCTCGGATTATGTATTAATTTTTTTAAATTTTGGTGCAGTAATTTTTCTGTTCCTCAATTATCATTTCTCCCATTGACAGAAGTATTTCGTTTTTCTTAATTTCCGAAACTCGGAAGCACATATCTACTTACCTCCCAAAGCTTTAATCATTCAGCAATAGCTTCTCGCATCGCATTCGGGAGGACGCCGGTTCGAATCCCCGTCCGGGCATCCAGATTTGGGTTTTCCATGGTTTCTCAAATCACTCCTGGCAAATGCCGGGATGCTTCTTTCAAAAGGCCATGGCTAAATTCCTTCCCATTCCTTGTTTCCCATCCTTTCCCGTCTCTAAAGACCTCGCTGTTAAGAGACGTTAAGTAGTTTTAAAAAAAAATCAGCAATAGCTAAAGGACTAACATTATCATAGACGTTAAATTCTATAAGCTATGGCCAATATTCCCTGATGTTCGGGTTAACTATACTCATTCTCTCCAAAATGCGACCCTGCCTCCAGCTGCATTACGTCACTGGAGCTGTCTTCTCTGGGTATTTTATGAGGGTTCGCGCGCCTCGCCTGTCTACCCAAGGCGCGGAGTGCTCTCCACAATCGCATATTATGTTACACTTCCTCCAACGACGCAGTACGTGTTGGTCCAGCGCGAAGTTTATTTTTCCTCCTCGCTGTCACAGAAAATAATGGACTGAACTTGTGCCCAAACCTGTTGAAGCTTACCGTAATCACTAGTTAGTGACGACAGTAACAGCACATACGGGGTGATTGGCATTCACTTGCTTAAAATTTACTTGCAACTCACCGAAGTGGAATACATTATTTTTCCTATAAATGACACCGTAAATTATAACGGAAGAAAGGTAATTAATATTTTTATGACTTTACATCTCGTCTAATTCGAGGTCATTAGAGGTGGGAAAGGGCTGCAGACAATGAATGGGAAGATATTCGTCCATGGCCTTTTGAAGAAACCGTACCGTCATTCTCTTGAAGTGAATTCGAGAAATCATGGAAAACCGAGATATAAATGACAGGATGGGGATTCGAACCTGCGTAGTTCCGAATGCGAGGCCAAACCGTTACTGCTCAGACACCACATTCCGTAAAGATAATAAATAAGTGGATTTACAAGCATAATTATAGTACAGGATCTTAATTTTAATGTCACCCAATTTTTATTTTATTTTTATTTATTTTTTTACAACATTCCATCTTTGGTCGCTGTACGTCACTGAAGATTTATTTGCTTGTAACTTCATTTATAGGGAGATTAAGCAAATGCAGAGGAAACAGAAGAAACAAGAGAAATAATAACCTGCCAGGGAAATAATAAACATACCGCTAGACGAAGCTCCTAAACTAAGAAAGTCCCAAGAAGTAACGAATATTATATTAAAACTGAACGCTCATAAATCACTTGGAATGAACAAGATCAACATCATCCATCTCAAGACTCTGCTCATCAGAGCAACAGTTTTTATTCTCTAGAATCTACAGTGCATGCATATTAAATGCTTATTTTCCGGAACGATGGAAATAAGCTGAAGGGGGAGATGGAGGGGGAGATCTAACACTTCTAGAAAGTTACAGACCTACAAGTCCTCCTTCTCCGGTATAAAATTATTAACAGAACTCTCGAGGTAGAGGAAATAATCTGAGCTGAGCAATATGACTTCCAGACCAGGGAGTACACAACCGGAAAGTTGTTGAGTCTCCCGCGGATTCAATACTACGAGTACCAAGTCAACAATAGCAGCTTCCCTCCACGTCGAAAAAGTTTTTGACAAAGTCTGGAGATTAAATTTAAATGTTAAACTACAAATGCAAACATCAGTAGATCCCGAATACACAAATGTGACAGGAAACTATCTAACAGGAAGAAGTTTTTGTGTTTCCTTCGATGGCCAACGTTGAGCGACACATCACATTAAAAAACTAGAGTCCCCAAGGAGCCACGGTGTCGCCAACATCTGCGTGAACGATATGCCGATCGGTAGTAAAGTACAGCTAGTGCATGACGCTGTCAACACTACCTGTTACACTACGGTGTATGTAAGGCACTGGACGAAATCACGATTTGGAGCAGATCAAAATGCTCATCTGTGTATTTCACAAAGAAAATGCCGATGTTATCACAAAATTTGGTTTTAATGAACGAAGTCTCAGTTACTGCCCACGTATAAATACTTAGGGATCCTATTAGCAAGTGCGTAGTCTCATTGTTAATGATCCAAGATTTTCGGTTGGTAGTTGTTCTCTTTTGTTTATTTTATAATGAGATGTGTAATTTTTTTCGAGAAATGCATTTCTAAGTGAATTATGCAAACAGCAAGCAACAATAACCAAACGATTAGTGGTTTTTGGCTTTATACCGATCTCCTAACATTAAATGAACCATTAAATCGAGCTCGCTAATGATTTTCCAGTACCAGGACCACTGGGAGACTGCCGCGCCATAGGAAGCGTCCACTACGCGGCTGACGCCTAGAGTCTGCCGCTGGCGAGTCACCTTTACACTTCCAGAAAGCCACAGGACCCTCTTTTGTCCAGCGAAGTGCAGCAACCTATCTTGGGATTGACTCAACAAGTCGTTGGAAGCAGGCCGTTGGTTCGTGTTAGGTTCGGGTGGGTAGCCCCCCTGAAAATATTATTAGTTTATCTTATAAAAGAAATATAATAATAATAGTAATAATCGTTCAAACAAAGCAATAAGAGAAAATGGTAAGGATAAAAACTACAGCATAAATTTAAAAAATGAGCTGTCTATTATATGTAGGTCTATGCTCAGATTGTCTGCTCTCTCTCTCTGCACATCACGCGCTGGGCCGCTCTCAAATTCCAGGTGGCTAGAATATCCACCCGGAATTTCCCCACTCCAGGCAAATGCCGCGATGCTTTCTTCAAAAGGCCATGGCCAAATTCCTTCCCATTCCTTGACCCCCCCTCCAATCCTTTCCCGTCTCTAAAGACCTCGCTGTTAAGAGAAGTTAAGCAGTTTAAAAAAAAAACAAAAAAAAACCCGGAATTTCCCTGGTGGTACCATTTCCATATTATCCGCCGGCCCTGATCGGAAATTTAAAGTAACATTTAGCCATGTTTCCTCTAAAGACGTCTGTAATTACGTACGTTTTGCGGGTGCAGGACGTACAGCACGAACCGATCTTTCAAGATATATTCGATTGGTATAATGTACCGTCAAATCATAGCCTGGTCCTAACCTCCCGATTTAGCGTCTAATTCACATCATCCAATTCTTGATCTGGATTCAGCCGCTTTTGTATACGCGTAACTGTCTGAATGTCACTCAGGATCATCTTATTACCAAGCGGTCTGGTGTCGCAGTGGTTAAGCGTCTGATTGGAGATCGAATGCTTCCCGTTTCGAATCCGTGTCTCGGCGGGGATTTTCAAAGGCGCTTAACCCGACCTTCACCTCTGCCACATCTTGCCGTGTAAAGTGAAGTACACCAGAACGCTTCCGTGGTTCTGATTTCATGTTTAACTGTGGGTCCCCTGTACCCGGCTGGGTTGTCGGGTTAGGTTAAGGCGGCTACGATAGGGGCGGAATGCGCAGCCAGTAAAATCACTATCTGCAGGTCATTACGACTGCACGGAATTATTATTATCTTATTACCTATGCGTCCTCAGAAAGTCTTCCTCAGAGATCTGCAGTGAACTGTGCTTTCTTTTCGTATTAGTGCAGATAAATGATGCAGAGTACTTCACACCGAAAAGTACTTCCTTTACCAGTCACTATAGAGTTCCCCTTTTCCTTCCTCTATGCATGAAGAAGTTGCTATGTCAGAAATCAGTATTTTATTTGAGGTGTCCATAGTAGAGAAGTGTTACATTTTAATTTTGTATGACGAATTTTTCTTTATCTTTTAGGTTTACACTTCATCAACATATATCTAATTAGAGACGCGAATCAAAGAAAATAAGAGAGAGAGAGAGAGGAAGGGGGAGAAAGGTTATTGTACTCTAATATTAATAACTTACTTGCTGGCCATGTTCCACAGTTCTTGCACAAATGTTTTGAATTAAACATCATCTTTTAACAACTGTTTTATTAATATTTTTCATTCTTTTGGAGTGGATATAAACATACATGGTGTTACAATTATATCTATATAAATGATGAAAGATTATATATATGTATATATATTCATTCTACAACATAATGTCTCTATAATATTATGATGGTTACCTCTACTACTATTAATATACACAGTGTTTTCGTAATATTTGTATAATAAGCGTAATCTTATAAAAATTCATAATTATTCTTTGATAATTACGCCAGTACAACTGTTTTTCATAATATTTATTTGATGGATGCGTTTCGCCTCTCGTCTAGGTATCTTCAGCGTACAATGTTTTCTGTAATTTGTGATATTTTAACATAATGTTTTTTTTTATATATAACGAAATTTTTCTTATATATAGGAAGCATAAAGATGACTTATATTTAAACATCAGTTTTGAATTATCAAGCAGAACGTTTTGTTTACAAAGATGTAATGAGGTAGATTCAAATTTTCACTTACATTTCTGTTTTAAGGTGTGGTTGTTGGTCGCCTGTGATCTCAACCAGCATGCTGTTTACACTATTGTACATATTTACACAGTTTGTGCAAAACTGGTATCTTATGAATGCACTTTTAAGCACAGTTTTTGTGCACGACATTGTAAAACTTCAGTTTTTGTGTGTGCACTGCTTGTGTTTAGCTTTTTCCGGCGGTGCCCTGTCGGAAGTGGCGTGAGCGGAGAATTTGAAATTTCGTACTTACATTATTTATTAATTTAACAAACAACTGTGGAAGAAATGGCCTACAGTAATCACATATTATATAAATTTACTTCATAATATTGACTTAACTGTATGACTGACAAACTTTATGTAGAAACACTCTACTTACGAAAACTGTGGTAGCTATGACATGTCATTTCGGAACAGCACTTCCTGCGCTTCTCTGGACTGGAAGAATGGAAATACTTGTCCAGAGAAGCGCAGATAGAGCTGTTTATGACTGACATGTTACAGCTACCATAATATTCGTAAGTAGAGTATATCTGAATAAAGTTAAGTCAATATTATGAAGTGAAATTATAGAAGGGTATGCTCGAGGGAACTAATACAATACAATACAGATATTACAAAATTGTAGAATGATTATATAAAATATTTAATCATTTATATGGACTATATATATTTATACCTACCGATGATGGCCCACTCCAAAAGGGCGAAACGCGTCTTGTGAAAAACTTTATAAAAACAGTTGTCAAAAAAACAGAGTTTAATTCAAAACAGTTACTGTACTCATTTCATTTTTAATACGTGTACGAACATATATTCGTCACACAGAAAAATAAATATTAGCTGTAGATAATTAGTCACTAACAGATTCCTCTGGTTCCTGACAATATGTAGTACTTATAAGAATATTCACTATCGTAAATATGTGCTTGTGAAGAAATACATTTCAATAAAAAAAAGAATATAGACGTATCTGTATATCATGACACGATTCAATAACATAAGACTACTTAGCACGTTGCTGGAGTCTGAACTTCACTGGACTGTAGACAAACATCAGGTTTTCTACTATTTCTAAAAAACTATTAACTTGTGGACATTACTCATTTTTTATTTTTCTACCCCCGCTAGTACGAAAGCGATATGACGCCATAGTCTATGATGTCAACTTTTTCGAAAACTCAGATGTTGCCCTACCTTTACAGACCGAAATTATGTTGAAGCTGGTTAAAATTAGTTGGTCGGAGGTCGTGAACTCACCTTGTCAGTCGTCTACAGACTGCAATGCGATCGACACCTACACAGGTAAAACAGAACCCAGCGGTAAACATCGGTCCTGGCATTCATGAGGAAGTGCGTTCAAATCTCCATCCAGATTTCGGTTTTCTATGATCTCCAGAAATCACTATGTTACAGAGTTCCAAATTTATGCCATGAAATATGGTTGTTGTGTTACTGTTACATAAGCTAGAAAACAGATGGCCACAAAGTAATATCAAGAAATAAAATCATCGGTTTATTACAGCAGAAATTCAGAAATGAGTAAGGACGACTCTCGTCAGATGTAGCCAAACGTGATATTTAAAGATTTTTTTAACTTTCGCAGAAATAACAGATCTAATGTTAATGACTGTACTGTTGATCCTGGGCGTGATTCCTCTACGCACAGTCCAGGTAAATCGTCGCATACCGTCTCAAATAGCTTCATCCACCTCAACGTTAAGTAGGAAAGACTCTGCACAATCGGCTGAATTGCTTGCGTACAGAGTGACAACTATTCTTGAATTGGAGCCAGATGACTATACTTGAGCCTTTTGCTACAGCGTTTTAATATAAACTTGATGAATACAATAATTATCTGAATCTTGCATGTTTTTAGAATGAGGCATTCTTTCACACCCCAGATTTAGTTACGAGAATAGACACAATTTCCTTGTTTGGTGCTCACGGAAACAATCGGATAACATTAAAATTAAGATTTCTTATTACACAATGCATAAAAAGTATATTAGATTTTTTTCTGTAAAGCCAGCGATGACTTTATTGGACGTGTTTGAATGTTACATTTAACCTCAGAAAAAAAATTTAGCAGTAGATAATTTTTCAACAATATGTAAAATTTCGAACTGTTGGTTTGGGAAGGATGGCCACTAAGTTTGCGTGGTATTATGCTTCTTGACTTCTTTTGACGGTGGTATGTTAAGGACACCAGTTCAGAATATTAAAACATTCACAGCAAAAAAGAAGCCGCTCTTGCTATAGTAGCTGAAGGGTTGTTGGGAAACCGATGGGGAGAGGCGAGTACACGTTATGTGTTCAATGTTGTATCAGACGTTCCTCGTTATAATTTTCTGGAACCAACGCGTCTTCTCCGCTCCACTCAAGAATATAGCAGCACTCATCTTACTAAAGGTGACTCTTTTATCGTTTCACGGTGATGCCGTACAGCTAGATACTGCGTAGTTTGCGAGGAAAATGAGTTTTCGCGTATCGTAATCTCCGCTCACGCCACTGGTACCTGGAATACATTAACTGCAGCAAGAGGTATTCGTCAGCGCAATCGCTATGGCACTATGTTGCAAGTATTGTGTCACGGGATGGTAGAGTAGTAGATAGTAGTAATAGTTTAGTAATAGTAGCAGTGGTAGACGTACAAAGTTACATAGTGAAATATTGAACATTCTAACCGCAAAGTTGACAGGAAACTGCAAACACTATACAAAACTACAGAACTGTAACAAATCAATTATAGCAAAATGCGGCAAGTTTAAAAAGCTATAATATATGTTAACAACGAAACAATCGTATGTATCGTGCCAACAAGAAAAGACTGTACAGATATTGCCAAAACTATACATAACAAAAATTGAAAATATTAATTGTGGAATTATCTGTTGAAGTATCAAATGTAAAACTGTTGTGTTAAATTAAGGCCTATTTTAGTTTCTAGATACTAGCCTGTAAAAATGTGTGCTAAATAAATAAATAAAAAATGTCACGTGTTCTCTACAGGGCACGAATCTTATTTTATTTTCAATAAAGTAATAAAGAATTGTGTTATGCAAACGACTTACCAAGAACTATTGTCTGATTCGGAAATACAATTTCTGTTAAATCCTCTTTAACACTTAACAAGTGATCATTAATATGTGAATGATATCTCTGCTATGTGAGGACCAGAAAATAAAGAAGCGTAAAAAATGTTTATAATCAGTTGTTAAAAAATGAATTATTGCACAATAAATTGTTTATAAACTTATTCGAAATATCGGTACAAGCTCTGAAGCAACAACACAAACATAGAAATTTATCTACTGTATTTTGATTTCTATGGCACACTGCTGTAAGTAATGACACTGTCACTACCGCGGTGCGAACCCGGGACCTTCTGTTTTATAACGCAGCGCTTTTCCGATTGCACCGACAAATACAATTTGCTTAGTTGCTGCATTCCAGGTACTAGTGGCTTCAGGGGAAACTACAATTTCGGAAAACTAATTTTTCGCACAAAAATATAAAACAAAACAAAAACTGGTTATCTGGTTTTACGACTTTACAGAAGTTATTTTTATTGCTGGAGACTGATCAGGCCTACAACAATTAAAACTCTATAAATAAAGCCACTGTGGACTACGTAGATTATCATTCAAGTAGACCTTAACGTTAGTCTTACTTCAGTCTTCAAACACACACGCACTAGTTGCATCATTGGGCTTCCTTTTGGTCATGGTTTCCCAAATCACTCCAGGCAAATGCCGGGATGCTTCCTTCAAAAGGCCATGGCCGAATTCCTTCCCATTCCTTGCCCCCTATCCTTTCCTGTCTCTAAAGACCTCGCTGTTAGAGAGACGTTAAGTAGATTAAAAAAAAATCCTTTTTGTCTAACCATGTCTGCTTACCACTTGCAGGAACGAAGGGATACACCAATAATTCCAAACTTTCGAAATTAATGTTCAGGGGCATTTTACTCTCTACAGCTTTAGGAAAAACGAGTGTGTCGTCCACATACACATGAGGTAATTCTCAAACTACCTTATCGATGACATCTGTGAATTCTGATTAGTTTTCCGGTGTGAGTTGATCGGATCTTGTGCACGAATCCTATTTTGCATTCATAATAACAGTCTGCAGTCATTCGTGAAAAGACATCGCAATAGCTGCCACCAGATTCATGCTTCTCCTGTTCTGTATTGAGCATAACACGGTACTACTGTGTGGTGTGTAATTAAGTGTACTTCATTGCGCTAGCGGTCTAGACGTCTCTAGCTCTACTTCAACCCCATTATGTTCGCACCGCATATGTTCAACGTAAAAACACGAATAAGATAAGCGTGCCTGTTGTAGGCATGTTAAGAATTTATATTTCCATTTTCCAAGCCACTGACCATACAATTTAATAACTATGCATTATAAAGTAATTTTTTACAAATGAACCCCTAAAATTGCACTTTGAAGTAGATGTGCTCTTAAATTCAACACATTTTGTACATATAGTCGACACAATGCTCACAACCCTAAAATAGCATCAGGGTGAGAAAAGAACAAGAGCTGCCGAAGGAAGACCAATAGGAAAGATAACAGATTGTGCCCGGCATAAATGAAAGGAATTCCAGACTCAGATGGAGTCTCATGGGTGCCAATCCAGGTCCCAGATCCCACAGTCGTGAGCCAACAGGGGATACTTTGGACTCAGAAAACAACTTTACGCAGACTGGAGATTTATTGGCGTTGAAAATGAATAAATTTTTTTTGTGTAACTAGCCGATCAAACACGACGATTCGGTGGTCGCTAACTCTGCCGCCATTGTCAACTTTGCACAGGTAAATCCCTTAATAAAATAATAACTAACACATAAAAGATGACTTTGCATTATCATCTGTATGATTGTCAAATTATGAATTTCACTTTCTGGCTGCAACATAATTTATGTAACTACGGCCTCCTATATGTGAAATTGTATGTACCAATGCCCGACAGCATTTGTCAATTGTAGGTTTCTGGCACCCCACTGTAGCGTATAAACCAACTTATTATTCTAAAACGAACGAAAATTCATTCAGTTTATGATTAAAGTTCAATTTTTGGCGAGGATCATAAATTTGACTCCCTCATCCATTTAAGGAACACGTAAGAATGTTGCTACCTACACTCCTGGAAATTGAAATAAGAACACATTGACGCCGGTGTGTAAGACCCACCATACTTGCTCCGGACACTACGAGAGGGCTGTACAAGCAATGATCAAACGCAAGGCACAGCGGACACGCCAGGAACAGCAGTGTTGGCCGTCGAAGGGCGCTAGCTGCGCAGTGGTTGAGCACCGCAGCAGTCAGTGTCAGCCAGTTTGCCGTGGCATACGGAGCTCCAACTCAGTCTTTAACACTGGTAGCATGCCGCGACAGCGTGTACGTGAACCGTATGTGCAGTTGACGGACTTTGAGCGAGGGCGTATAGTGGGCATGCGGGAGGCCGGGTGGACGTACCGCCGAATTGCTCAACATGTGGGGCGCGAGGTCTCCACAGTACATCGATGTTGTCGCCAGTGGTCGGCGGAAGGTGCACGTGCCCGTCGACCTGGGTCCGGACAGCAGTGACGCACGGACGCACGCCAAGACCGTCGCATCCTACGCAGTGCCGTAGGGGACCGCACCGCCACTTCCCGGCAAATTAGGGACACTGTTGCTCCTGGGGTATCAGAGAGGACCATTCGCAACCGTCTCCATGAAGCTGGGCTACGGTCCCGCGCACCGTTAGGTCGTCTTCCGCTCACGCCCCAACATCGTGCAGCCCGCCTCCAGTGGTGTCGCGACAGGCGTGTATGGAGGGACGAATGGAGACGTGTCGTCTTCAGTGATGAGAGTCGCTTCTGCCTTGGTGCCAATGATGGTCGTATGCGTGTTTGGCGCCGTGCAGGTGAGCGCCACAATCAGGACTGCATACGACCGAGGCACACAGGGCCAACACCCGGCATCATGGTGTGGGGAGCGATCTCCTACACTGGCCGTACACCTCTGGTGATCGTCGAGGGGACACTGAACAGTGAACGGTACATTCAAACCGTCATCGAACCCATCGTTCTACCATTCCTAGACCGGCAAGGGAACATGCTGTTCCAACAGGACAATGCACGTCCACATGTATCCCGTGCCACCCAACGTGCTCTAGAAGGTGTAAGTCAACTACCCTGGCCAGCGAGATATCTCCGGATCTGTCCCCCATTGAGCATGTTTGGGACTGGATGAAACGTCGTCTCACGCGGTCTGCACGTCCAGCACGAACGCTGGTCCAGCTGAGGCGCCAGGTGGAAATTGCTTCGCATGCCGTTCCACAGGACTACATCCAGCACCTCTACGATCGTCTCCATGGGAGAATTGCAGCCTGCATTGCTGCGAAAGGAGGATATACATGGTACTAGTGCCGACATTGTGCATGCTCTGTTGCCTGTGTCTATGTGCCTATGGTTCTGTCTGTGTGATCATCTGTTGTATCTGACCCTAGGAATGTGTATATAAAGTTTCCCATTCCTGGGACATTCACGGTGTTCTTATTTCAATTTCCAGGAGTATATATCCGACACAGAGGTTAACCATAGTAAAATTATTTTTCCCACTTAAACTACGAATTCATGCACGACGTGATCCAATTTACATATTCAACGTAAATAGAAAGTAAAGCAAACTTACATTAACCGATAAAATTCCTGACGTTAAGATTTTGCCAACAAAGTAGGCCCCCTACACACATGCGGCTACGTTAAGCAAACTCTCTACAAAATCTGTTTACCATCGGCATTCGAACATGTGGACACGTTCCGACTGTCGTGTAAGCAGACAGTGCTGCTTGTTTTATGCAAGGTTTCCTGGATAACCGTATTTCCTTAAATTCGATATTAAAACAATTCCTTGCCGACTATTGGTGCACTATCGACAATAGGTGCGCTCGTCTTAGACATAAATTACGGGTTTGTACGTTCTGTCCCATCTTCCTTGAGAAATTTTTCCTTCGACAAGCGAAAAGCATTTGCACTGCTGCCTGTGAGTATCATTGTTCTGAACAGGTATCCAAATTTCTTATTGTCGTTATAAGTTGTTGCTAGTGTAATGCGTGAAATACTGTTTGCCGTCATTGACTCATAAACTGGACAGTATTAGATACATCCACTACGCCATCAATTTTTTTATATTGACAGTTTACCCTTAAACCTGAAGAGGTTGTTGACAAGCGTTAGATATTCAGTGCAGTAGTGTGGCTAACGAATGATTGTGAATGCCGTTTGTCACTAAACTGGTCACTAATTACAACCATTTCTTTATGTGCAGTGGCTGTCCCTCTGAAATTTTCCGAGTCGATGAGATGAAGAGGTATTCGTACAATCTTGTACCTTCATAGTACTGTTTGTAACAACTCTTGGAGAGTGAAATTCAAACAGTTGTTTATTTGGTTATTCATATATCTAGTGCACTCAGTATGTATAGCATTTACTCTGGCAATCTGTACTGTATATTCTCAACAACAGTGCTGGGTATTGGCACATGATTCACATAGTAAAGGAATGAACCAACTGTGTTTGATATAGTGGAATCCAGTTCCATCGGCGTTCGTATCTTGCATTTACCCAGCAGTAGGGCCGCGCGTATTTAAGCTCCACCACACTGAAGTGTGGAGGCACAAAGTTCACTTGTTCTGTTCCTGGGCCTGGTTTACCGGCCGTCTTGATTATATTTTCTAACTCCACCTCATAAATTACACATTTCACAAACAAATATACACACTTATCATACAGAACATAGATTACATGTTTCACTGACAAATGCGAAGCTTTACCTCTTCCCTTAGGGTAATGCTCCAGGCAGAGATGCACACGAAAGAAACAAAATATCTTTCAGTGATTGTTGTTCGACCTAGTGATAAGATCCTTGTTATTAATTTAGACACTAAAATAATTTGTCAGGTCATCAGTATCGTCATCTCAACCACCTGATTCTTAGAGTAATGAGGTATTTATTTATTTATCTATCTTGTTTCATGGATACCCACTGAGGAAGGACCTCTGGGATGTGAAATATGTCATGGTTAATACACATACATACAATATGAGTCATAATCATAGTAAAAACAATTATATGTTACAAATACAAATAAAGAGAATAACAATAAACATTAATTTTTACATCTTAATCTCGCAAAAGTCATAGTGAATACAATTAGTTACTTTGTTCAAATTTTTGAATGGAGTAGAAGGATTTGCCGATAAGATAATCTCTCAGTTTTTTTTAAATATATCATTATTATCTACAAACTGTTTTATATTCTTAGAAAATTTACTAAACAGATCTTTCCCAAAATAATTAACTCCTCTTTGTTCTAATGACAGAGACGTTTGTGTTTTGTGCAAGTTATTTCTGTTTCTTGTATTGAAATTGTATACCTGTGAATAAGAAGTAAACAGGTTAAAATGATCTATGACAAAGCACATGAGAGAATATATATACTGACAAGTCATTGTAAGAATACTGAGTTTTTAAAAAAGTTGTTTGCAAGAAATTCTTGGTTTTACCTTACACAACATCCTAATAGCTCTTTTCTGTGGTATGAAAACTTTTTTACTTTGTGCTGGGTACAGATGATACAAAATTATCATGGAATACCCCGAAATATTAGAGGTGTAACTTTCAGTAAGCTGTGTGGTTTTTTTACATGCAGTCAAGAAGATTCTGTCAAATACTTAGGTTGATTTGCGAAGATGCACTAGTTACAGAAAATTTTACCTAGGAATGTCTGATGCAACACTGAAAATTTGGGGTGCCATTCATTTCATGAACTGAAGAAAAATCCTTTGCCGAGAACACTATGAAAAAGACATAGGTTTTGTAATGTTATATGAGCTGCCTAAAATAAAGTTGCAAAGCTCTTTAAAAGTCTACCTGCACATAATCACTATTAACTTCCAAATTTTTCAGCAAAATGATATTAAGGCTATTCTCCATGTATTTCTCTCTTTAGTTTGCCCTTCTTTCTGAGCTATAAATTTGCTTCATTTCTGCAAAATATTGTTTCATTCTACTCTGCACCGTGAGCAAATTATCTAAAATCATTTGTTAATTTAATTCTTTTCGCTATTTTTGCTGCCATTTTCATTTTCTTTGATTTCCTATGTACCTGATACTTTCACCATTATGCAGCTTCATCTTTTTCCACTCGTCCACCGTTTCCACTTTTTTTTTTTTTTTATTCGGGCTTTAGGCCTAGTAGACGTCGAGGTCATTAGAGGAGTGATAGGTTAGAGGCTCTGAACGGAAAGGAATTTGGCCATGGCTATGGCATGGAATTCGACTGGAGTGGTTTGGGGAAACGATGGAAAATCCAAAGCTGGAATCCGCATGGGGATTCGAACCCGCATCATCCCGAATGCGGAGACAAAGCTTTACCGCTCACCAACCACGCTCAGTTCATCATTTACGAAACATCTCTTGTGATCTAAGCATTACAGCAAGTTTCTTTCCTTATGCTCAATGTTCCTTTACCTGCTTTTATTTTATACCTTTTCAGTCTATCCCATTAATTTTAAAATATGAATTTTAAATTATCTGTGAAATTCTGTTTCATGCCGACTTCTTATAGCTTTAGTTTTGACACTCCAGGTTTTTTTGAGCCTAGTTTTTTTTTTTTTTTTTTTTTTTTTTTTTTTTTTTTTTTTTTTTTTTTTTTTTTTTTTTTTGTAGTTCCACGCTTTTTTTTAAATATCATAAAATGCCAATCTAAATTATCTCCCGGGTTGTGCTTTGCATTATAGAATTTACTTTCTGATTATCTGTTGAGCCGTGAAATAATCTATAAGATATTTACCTGGATCTCCTACACGTTTTCACTTCTGCGTTCTTCTTGAGTGAATCTTAAAGACACTTTGTTACAGTTTGTATTTTTTCATAAAATTATAACACTCTATTTTCTTGCTCAACTTCCTGCAGTATTTCGTCCTTTTCCTACTATTGTATTTAGTCTGCAACGATTATTAGATTTGTCTCATCCTTCACACACCGAACTATCTCTCTAAATTCCTTGTATATTTTTCCATTTCGTTATCGTTTTATTGTTAAGTGGTACATACAACTGTACTAATGTTGTTGATGAAGGCTCAATTTCTTGTAGATACTGTGCTAGATACTCGTTGCGTTTCCCACTTGTCGGTTGCCGTGCAATGTGAAGAACGGCAGGACGCTTCCGTTGTTCGGATTTCACGTTAAACTGTAGGTCCCCTGTACCCGGTAGGATTACCGGCTTAGGTTAAGGTGGCCACGACTGGGGCCCATCAATAATAACAACCTGGGAAAATTCTGAATGAGGTTCCTTCTTCACCATATTTAGCATTATTAAGTATTATTGTACGTGTAGACGACTGTGATGAGTTTGTTTTAAGTGTAATGTGTGTTTCCTATTGTGTATGAGAGGAAGAAAAGGTAGTTTGTTAAAGGCGGTCGAAGCCTTATCGAGCTTTCTGTACCGAGTTATATAAAGGGGCCATCCGAAGGATGAAAAATTATTAATACTACACATGTACTCCGGAGATGTTTCTAGTGTCACTTCGGGTAATTCGGTAGATAATATTAATAATCCTGTGTGGTCGTAATGACTTAGTGACAGGATTTCTATTGGCTGCACATTCCGCGCCAGTCGTAGCCGCCTTACCTAAGCCGGTAATCCTACCGGGTACAGGGGACCTAGAGCTTAACGTGAAATCCGAACCACGAAAGCGTCATGGCGTTCTTCACATTACACAGCAAGTTGTGCCAGAGGTGAAGGTCGGGTTAAGGGTCTATGAAAATCCCCGCCGAGACAGGGATTTTAACCGAGGACCTATCAATCTCCAGTCAGACACTATAACCACCGTGCCACCAGACTACTCTATTCGATAGATTAAGGTCCAGAACCTTAACATACCATTCTGGTCCCGTTTCAGCAATCTCGGCTAACGTGACGAATTCTTATTTTCTACATTAATCAAAATAATTTAATAACTCTACGGTTTTCTGACTCCTCTGCTCATAATAGATCCTACGCAAACAGTCCACTTGATAGCATGTATATTAACTAGCCTTTAACCTCCAGACTAGAAATTATGCTAGCTCTTTGAACAAATGTCACTTAACAGAAGAACATCTGACTGAAATAGATCTATTGTTCTAAGTTGTAATGCAAATTTTTCCTGCCGCATTCAGTCCGTTAAAATTTAACGTCACGTCTCTATGAATCTTTCAGCCAATCTATATATTAATACGCTAAGCAAAAACTTCGGATCCTTTTTTAAGAATATTACACGCACGGAGAAATGTGAGATTTGGTATAGTTAAAGTTTATATAGAGAAGTGCAGAAAGCTAAAATCTATATATAATATGTGTTACAAATACATTAAATGAAATAAAATAAAACATTCTTGTTTACTTTCAATTAGTTGTTTTTTTTTTTTTTTTTTTTTTTTTTTTTTTTTTTTTTTTTTTTTTTTTGTGGCAACGACACAACGATTCTGCCAATGTCTGTGGTCTTTGGTCAAGAGTAAAGAAAAAAATACTATAAGCATAGTTAATATATGTTACAAATTCATTATAAAATTAAAAAAAAATCAATTCCGGAACGTGTGTGTGCGTGATAGCGGATCGGAGAAACCAAAGAGTCGCAGAAAGTAGAAATTAATCTTTGAAGTTATAAAAGGAACATTTATAAAAGGAATGTAACGATTCTATCAAATAATATATGGTCTTTTTATTATTTAAAAGGTTAAACTTTGGTTAAGGGTATTTTGATTTTTGAATTTCAGCAATTTCTTTACCGATTTTTTTTTTTTTTTTTATTCAGATATTTCCACATACTTCCATTATGCCTCGATATATTACACTGACAGGTCGGAAGAGAAAGACAGAAGGAATTCCTATTTGCGTGAAATTCAAAATGATAATAGGCCAAATTTAAACAGTGAACACAGAAAATTATGAAATTATTTTGATGGATACATTTAAATGTGCATTAAATGTCATTCCAAGAAATTTTTGTAGTTTCGCATTTACAATGCGGGTTTTGTAATACAAAACATTTCGAATCAGAAGTCACTTCAGGTAAAAGGACTACATTTACTTAATGTTTTCATAAAGCTAAAGCAGTTTTACCGGCCTTAAGTCAAAATGAATATTTTAAATCATTGTATGATGTACTAATTTCAAATGAACCATCGGTGAATATAAAGTCAAAAATTATTTTTAAAACATTCACAAATACATTTCATCATTTGCTATGGTTAGTTCAGAAGCTAAAATTTAGGATACAGTCACGCATGGAGTGTATCATTTTAATTTTGTAGGTACTGCAGGGAATTAAGGTATACAACACAAACTAATAACTTATTGGTACACGCTCGCAGCCTACGACGTCAATGTATACAGTATATAAAACTGTATATCTATGCTCACAGCAAACGCAATAGAACAAATTCAAATAATGTTTATTACTCTTTCACGAAAAAAACTAAATAACTTAATGGATTACGGTCGAATTTCGACTCCTGGGCGATCACTATTTCTGATAATTCCTTGCTGAGCTGCTTCTTCTCCAATATTCGGTTTGGGAACTATTTCACTTCTCAAATATTTTCCCCAGGAAAAAACCATTATTTATTGCGGTGGACTGGCAACTGGTTTCAATATCCTCCTTCCTTCATCTTTCATCCATAACACAAACAACACTGGATGTTGTGAGCCATTTCCTCTATTGCGATATAATCACTTTGTATGAATAAATAATACCACGCCAATTCAATTGAATTTGTTTATTTCTTACTTATTTTTTCGGAACGCGTTTCACTCCATACTCTGAAGCATCTTCGGTGGTTCTATCTTTTGAGCGTGTATACATGTAATTATTTTGTATCATGTTACAATTTACACAACGGAATAGTACTATAAACGTACTTCCATTTTCATTGTTTCATATTTGCCTGTATTTATACATAATTCTAGGGGTCAGCAGATTTATAGCTGCATTTTTTGCACTGTAGGTAATTTTTCTGTATCTTTTTCACTTTCACTACACTGGAACTGGAATATAGTGTTCCGACATCTGTCAGCTGGTATTTTGTTTACTTGAATATGTGTAGCGCTGAGTGATAGAGTTTTGGTGGATAGCGTGCATTTTGAATACATGTTTCTGATTACTTTGAAGCGTTTTGCGCGTTTCGTTGTTAGTTGTCTCCTTTTGGGTTGCTGGTTGTATTTATTATTTTATTTTTAGTATTGTGTTGAATCTGTCAGGATCGTGTGTTCATTAATTACGTTCTTTCCTTTGGCCAGCGATTTCTGAATGTGATATTTTTCTTGGAATGTTAGTATTTGTGGTTTGTTATTGTTTATTTAACTGGTGATTATGATCTAGTAGGTGTTCTGCGAATGTTGAACGATTATTGTAATTCAATGCTCTCGTATATCCTTTGTACACTGTTTCAAATGTCCTGCATGTTTGGCCAATATATTTTGGATTGTAGTCTACAATTTAGTTTGTATATACCTGAGTTGTGGAAATTGTTGATTTGTGTGATATTTCTGCTGTGGATTGTCTGTTTTAAATGCTATCGTGAGTCCTTAGTTTTTGAAAATATTTGCGTTTTTGTGAGTATATTTGGTTATGCAAGTCAATGAGTTTGGGTGGTATGTTATCCTATGATGGCTTCATATGAGTGTTTGTATTTGCTTTTTGTGGTGGTAGTATAGCGTATTGTGTTGTCGTTATTATTAAGCTACACATTCTAAAGTAAACAAAAAAACCACTGGTAGAAGACGGGTCAGTTCCGGTGCAGTGAAAGTGAAATAGACAAAAAAAAATTACCTATAATGCAAAAGCTACAGATTTAAACCTCAGACGCCGGGAATAGATTATAAAATCAAGTGAATGTGAAACAATGAAAATGTAAGAACGTTTACATTTATACCATAATTTCGCCATGTAAATTGCAGTATAAAACAAAATACTCGTAATTACCTGTATACATGCTCAACAGATGGAACCATCGAAGGTCTTTCAGAATATAAAGCGAAACATATTCGGAAAAATAAATAAGAAGTAAACAAATTTATTTGTATAGGTATGACATTAGTTAGTAATACAAATTGATAAACAACACTCTAGAGTGGACACACGTACTATCACAGACAAGGTAACGGAAGCCACCCTGGTTTACTATCCCACACGTGGCCATGGAGGGGGAAAATCGTCCACCGTAACAGCCAACGTTCGGGCACAGACAAGACATTTATAGATGTGCTGAGGGGATCGTTACTGGTTTTTGTTCCAATGTTGTCCAGTAGCTTTCTTCATCCAAATGGCACTGATAATTTATTAATAATGAAACTTTAGGCTTCCTTTCAAGTCACTTAAGCAAGAGCATGCCCTTGTACTGTACCTATTTCCTATATACTTTCTGGAGTCTGTTGTCAGTACCCGAAATAGTTCACTCGCCAAGAACCTTGTTTATGGCCGGCCTCGGTAGCGTAGGGGCTAGAGTACTGGCTCCGCGTGCCGAAGTCGCTGGTTCGAGTCCGGCCGAGGGCATGGGTGTTTGAGTGTTGTGTCTGTGTGAATCTCGTGTCTGTCCATGTGTCCATACTTAGTTGCAACAATACACAAGAAAAGTAATTACAATCACATTGAGCTGGCTGTATGACCTATGTAGGCGAATGCCATAAAAAAACAAAGGAAAAAAAAGCCTTGTTTATGTAAGGAGAGTGTACCACATTAAGGTGTGGCTGACACTTGTTTGTCAAAGTCTGAAATAGTCCCCTCGAATGTCTTAATAAGGTTAATTTACTTATAAAACATCTCAGAAATTTATAAAATAATTTGTAGAGAAACAGCAGTGGGAGTGTAATGGGCTCACACACAAAGCTCATAAAAAATTTATAGTTAAAATGATTGAATATTTTATTTATATTTGATGAGAATGTAACGGCAACACAAAACTGACGCAATAGGTTTTGGAAATTATTTCTGAGTGATACCAGTCCAGTGTCAACATTCAGACAAAGCAACAGTAGCAACAGCATTTAGTTTCTGCACGTGCCAGTTTTAAGGATTGAGTTCGCAGAATTTTACGATACTCGGCATGGAGCTACTGATATGTCACAACGAGCCGCACTGGCAATAATTCTGGAATGCTTCGCGCTATTGTAGTCCACGTCAACTTAATGGCTGCGAGGGACAAGATATGCTCCTGACTCACCGCTTCGCACTGATTAGAAATTCACTCTCCCTTCCTTGGAAACCTGAAAGATGGACATAAAATTTTCTTGTCGAGTAAGAGATTTTGCTGGGAGACAATATTACAAGCACTTTTGTAAAATGTTATCTTACTATTTTCTCGAAATTGCACTCATTAACTAATTACTTTTAGCACGGTGGCTTCTAACACATTTCACGAGATAAGGGAGTGTGCATAAACTACGTGGCTCGCTCTAGGGGGGGGGGGATTGGCTGGAAAGCTTCGCTGGGCTACGTGGGGGGAGGGGCGGGGGTATCAAGCCAGGCCACGTAGCTTTTCGTTCATATTATTTGTCACAGTTAAAATGAAATACAGAACACACAACAGCTTGTGAATATTTATATCCGCCATTTCATTATCCCCATATGTAATTTACGATTGTCTGACAAGAGAAAACAGAACAAACTGTCTTCTGGAACCAATAGGAAAAAAGGCTACGTGGGGGAGGGGGGGGGGAGACAAATGCCACGTTGGGCTACGTGGGGAGGAGGGGAGGTTTATAGGAGGCCAAAATAGAGCTACGTCGTTTATGGACGATCCCTAATGGGCGCGGCGGGCCTGGCTTTAGCTTATAGTTCTTTCCTCGTTGGATGTTCTCACTGTAAAGAAAATTCTTAACTAGAATTAAATATGAAACATACTTGATTATGAAATAAATAAAAAATAGGGTCCCATCAGTGTGGTAGGCGCAGTGGATCGGGGAGGTGCAACGGGACCAGGTACCGGCCGTAGTAATTGCTGTTCTATAAAGGCGGTTTCCCAGTCACCTAGACTTCATAAACTACACATTGCACATATAAAAATATATTTATAGTACAGATCTCAAGTTACAGTTTTCGCAGGTAGATAGCGACACAGATGTTCCACCCTTAGTATAAACGCTCCAGATATAAAAAATCTGGATCGATAATGGTGGGGCATCAACCCCTCACCCTCATGAATGACACTAGCTGCCAGTGCAACAGATACCTGGTATCTACGCAGTCCACAGGGACTGTAACGAGGAACGCCCAGTAGGGCTAGTCCTTGGGATTAATTTCAAATATCTTA
Organism: Vandiemenella viatica; assembly: GCA_031002005.1. Taxonomy (NCBI): domain Eukaryota; kingdom Metazoa; phylum Arthropoda; class Insecta; order Orthoptera; family Morabidae; genus Vandiemenella; species Vandiemenella viatica. The sequence continues at coordinate 238,144,681 of CM061921.1, read as the reverse complement.
TTTATTTATAACAGCTCCTGGAACTCAACACGCCAAGAAGTAACCGTCAATACCGAAGCACAAAAGCTGCAAAAGTTGTATTTTGTAAGTTGAGGAACTGCTAGACGTTGCTTGTAGACTGAAGTAGCGTTCGCATGGCGCGTTGTAGGCAGTACGTGCCTTTCATCTTTTACCGTCTGTCGGTGGGTCGAGGCGCGCCGTCCCTGCAAGCATATGCGACAAAGATGAATGGCGTTCCCTACCACGCGCCGAGGGACGCGCCGTGGGAACGGAGATTTAAGCGTACAGCGGAAATAAGAGCCAATCTACTCTAAATTAGGTTTGGGACAGCATGGCGACGTTTACCTTCCACGAAAAAAGGTGAACGCTTGACTAGTATTGAGCATAATATTTATAGCACGTGTACCACATATCTACATATTTCAGGTGGTACCTCCTGTGGAACCTGTTACTTTCCTGCTTTTTTTTTTTTTAAATGTGTGTACTTTAACTGGTTGAATTTTAACACAGCAGTGGGTGTTCACTTTCATATCTCAGAGATTATTATGAAGTAGCGTCATCAGTGAAGAGAGATCTTCACAGAACTTACTGTTATTAAGTTTCTGGCCTCCCATTCGGGGGGACGGTGGTTCGAATCCCCATCCGGGCATCCAGATTTGGGTTTTCCATGGTTTCCCCAAATCACTCCAGGCGAATGCTGGAATGCTTCCTTCAAAAGGCCATTGCCGAATTCCTTCCTATTCCTTGTCTGCAGTCCCATCCAGCCTCTAATGACCTTTACGTCAACGAGGTGTAAAGCCATAAGTAAAAAAAAAGTTTTTAAGTTTGTCTGTGAAGAGATATTTTGTGAGAATAGATCTTACTCCATAGTATTATAAACAACGTTGGGCTTAATGAACCTAGAGATATCACAATTATAGACGAAACATGTGTTTCCTTCTTTCGTTTCATTACTGGTACAGTCTTTTTCTCAAATATCTTTTTTTATAAATTTAATTCGATGGCCTTTGCGTGCTTCAAGTGAAGAAAACTAATCTTACTGGACTGTCGGATTTAACTGTCTACGATCGAAAAGAGAAATTTTCATGACAGATATTATATTCGGGTTTTTAACCAGTTGCAAATGTGTTTGTGTTATTTGCAGATTTTGAAAGAAGTCTTCAAAACAGACATGTTTTTCATGATTTTTTACGCTACATTTTCTAATTTTATTTATTCCTCACAATTTTTCGCATTTGGTTTCAAGTAAGTGTGCGTTTGTTTACGAAGTGCGCCGTATTCCCTCGACTCCATTTTTTTGTGTTGCATAAAGCATAAAAGAATATACTTACTGCTGTCTGTTTTAGTAGCTACTTCCTCGACATTTGAATTTCTTCTCACCTTAACCGTGGATGAACGACTTCACTTGTTATTTTTGATGTGTAATATCGTATTACTTTGCTAATCTTGTATTATTAACCGACTTCAAAAAAATGAAAAAAGGAGGAAGTTCTCAATACTTCCGTTTTTTTTTTTTTTTTTTTTTTGGTAGGGTATACGTCTAAAATGGTAATATATGAATTTCATTGAGAAACCATCCCTTCTACCACTTTACACCACTTAATTTTTATACAAACCCACATTTTTTATCCGATTTAGATGGAACTTTGGACATGTATAGTCAAAAATAGAGAGACAAATACTGTCAATTTTTTGTTTGAAAATTCTGAACCCCTCTCCCCCTGTCAACTCCCTTAATTTTTGCCACTGTTCTTTATAAAAAGCTACAGTCGACACCGTTAACCATTAAAATTGGCATATACATGTAATTTTTCATGGACAAGGTTTCTGACCAAAAAAATAAAAAAATAACCCAGCTCCCCCTTTACACCAATTATTTTTTTTATACAAACCCACATTTTTTATCCGATTTCGGTGGATCCTTGGACATGTTTAGTCAAAAATAAAGAAAAAAATACTGTCAACTTTTGGTTTAGAAAAAAACTGAACTCCTCTTCCCCTATCCACCATCTTAACTTTTGACAATGTTATTTGTACAAAGCTACAGTCGACACCACTTAACTGATCTCCATTAAAGTTGGCATATACACGTAATTTTTCATGGTGAAGGCTTCTGACCAAAAAAAATTTAAAAAACCACCCCATCTCCCACTTTAATCCTACATTTCTTATCTGATTTTGATTGATCATTGGACATATACACTTTAAAACAAAGAGAAAAATCCTGTCAACATTTGATCTGCCAAAGCTCAACCCCTCTCCCTCCTTCCACCCCCTTAATTTTTGTCAATGTTCTTTATAAAAAGCTACAGTCGACACCATTTAACTGATTATCATCAAAGTTGGCATATACATGTAATTTCTCAAGGAGAATGTTGCTAACCAAAAAACCACCCCTCACCCCCTTAACACCTCTAAATTTGTAAACAAATGCAAATTTTTTTATCCGATTTCGATGGAGCTTTGGACATCTATAGTCAAAAATAAAGAGAAAAATAATGTCAAATTTTCGTTTGAAAAAATCTGAACCCCTCTCCCGCTATCCACCACCTTAATTTTTGCCAAGGTTCTTTGTACAAAGCTACAGTCGACAGCATTTAACTTATCTCCATTAAAGTTAGCATATACATTTAAATGTTCATGGAGATGGTTTCTGAAAAAAAATTAAGAACTGTACCCCATTTCCCTCTTTACACCCTTTAATTTTATATAATCCTACATTTCTTGTCAGATTTTCATTGAAATTTGGTTATGTATACTGTAAAACAAAGAGAAAAATTTTGTCAACATTTGGTCTGCCTAAGCTCAACCCCTCTCCCTCCTTCCATCCCCTGAATTTTTGACAACGTTCTTTATAAAAAGCTACAGTCGCCACCTTTTGACCGTTTACCATAAAAGTTGGTGCTTGTATGTATTTTTTCACGGAGAAGGTTTCTCACCAAAAAATCCAAAACCACCCCCTCTCCCCATTAATATGGCTTAATTTTTAAACAAACCCTCAGTTTTCATCCGGTTTTAGCACTCTTTTACTATAAAACAAAGAGCAAAATAATAAAAAACTGAACCCCTCTCCCCGTTTCCACCCCCTTGATGTTTTCAAGTTTCTTTTTAAAAAGCTACAGTCGACACCATTTTACCGATCTTTATGAAGGTTGACACATATACCTTCTTTTTTATGGAGAAAATTTCTGACCAAAAAATCCATAAACCACCTTTTACATCGCTTGATTTTTGTACAAACCCACATTTTAATCCCATTTCGGTGGAACTTCATATGCGTATTCTTTATAACAAATAGAAAAAGAAAAATACTGTCCACATTACTACCACAAAAACGCAAACCCTATCCCCCTTTCTACCCCTTTAATTATTGTCAATGTTCTTTATATAAGGCTACAGTTTCTATCTGATTTTGAAGGAAGTATGTACATGTATACTTAAAAAAAACAGAAAAATACTGTCGACATTTGGTTTAGGGAAGCCAAACCCCTCTCCCCTTTTCCAACCCCATAATATACACAAAGGTACAGTTTCTATCCGATGCTGAAGGAAATTTGCACACGTATACTTTAAAATATACAGAACAATTGTGTTTAAACTAAGTTGCAGAAGTGCAACCCCTCTTCCCTTCTACTCGCACCCCTTCTAATTTCAAATGTTTTTTATACATACCAACAGTTTTTATCAGATTTCGATGAAAAACTGCATATGTATACTTAAAAATAAAGAGAAACATAATGTTTCCATTCTGTTTACAAAACGCAACCGCTCACTCCCTTACCCCATTTAATTTTTGCAAATGTTTTTTACAATAATTTATAGTTTTTATCTGGTTTCGATGGAACTTTGCAGGTGTATACTTTAAAACAAAGAGAAAAGTACATTCCGCACTAGCTTTACAAAAACCAAACTACTCTTCGCCTACACACCCCTTAACTGTTTTTTTTATACATATCTATAGTTTATATCTGATATCAACGGAAATTGACACACGTATACTTTAAATCAATCAGAAAAGACAGTCTACATTTGGTATACAAAAGCCCAATCGCTCTTTCCCTTTATCCCCGCCTCTTTTAATTTCAAATGTTATTTACAAAAATCCACAATTTTAAATAGCGACAAAATCAGTTAAGCTATTTTTAAGTCATTGCAGAATATGAATAAAATGAATGTGTCCTAATGTCTCAACATGTACTTCAGGTTTAAACTTGGACCCCCAAGCTTTTACGTTGTGAAAACCAATTAAAAATCTATGTTTTCTGTGTGATGATGCAACAAACAGATATATTAAAGAGACAGATTTGTGTATGTGTTATGTATTAATGCCCAGATGTTACATGTTTCGATTATCGAGCAGCAGCTTTAACAGATGTTAAGATTAGGTCAAAACACAACCTGGACCAAAATGTAATCTGAAATTCCTTAACACAGCATCCAAGTCACCCCGTTCTGGAAGTTGTTGAGGTATTTAAATATATATATATATACTTATTTTAAATCAACCGCTTTAACTACTGAGCTGCCAGGAAGTTCACAAAATGAGAAATGTTGCGGCATATTTAAAATACAAAACAAACTATAATGCCACTAAAAATTTAATAATAAAATAATAGTTTAAAAAACATAAAAACCGCCTTCAAAACAAAGCACACTAAAAATTTTAAAAGAACTTTATACCTTGCTTAGAAGAAAGTAAATCTAAATGGACAATATTTTACATTACTGTTACTGATATTTTTACATTAATTAGTTATTTTTGGAGTCAGTGACAGCCAAAGCAAGAAAAACAAAAAGATAAAAACAATAACGAATAACAGTAATACATAAAAAATCATGTTACTGCTTACCTACAATTGATGCTAGAAACATGTTTCTGAAACATACACATGATACGTCAATATTATACTATGTGTAAAGCGTTTACTGCTTGATTCAGTCTACCAACTGACACTGTAGCGCCAGAGATATGCCTGGGCGACAAACGAAGCTGAGCCACAGATTAAAAAACTGCTAATTTGTTTCCCTAAGCTGTCTCCCACAATAACACTATCTGCCTCACGACTTTTGTTCGTAGTACCTGTTTCGCCTCGAACACCAAATAAAGTTCAGTAATTCCATTTTCGCGATGTGACAGCTGGTACCGACTCCAAAAATAACTAATTAATGTAAAAATTTCAATAATAGTAATATAAAATATTGTTCATTTAGATTTACTTTCTTCTAAGCTAATTTAAGTTATTTTAAAAATTTTAGTGTGCTTTTTTTGAAGGCAGTATTTATGTTTTTTTAAACAATTATTTTGTCCATTCTATCGGTATGTTCATTCTCTGCTTCTCTGTTATCTTTTATTCTTTCTTTCATTTCGTAGACCATTAATTCCTTTATGTTTTCTGGATAATTATATTAAGATCGTCGGTTTATTGTTTTTTTTATTGCCTACAATCAATCCATTTTTTCTTGTGCTATACACACTTTTACTTTTTTTTATTATAGCTTTACGCCTCGTCGAGGTCGAGGTCATTAAAGGCCAGATGGGAGTGGAGACAAGGGACGGGAAGGAATTTGGCCATGGCCTTGTAGAAGGAAGCCTGGAGTGATTTTGGGAAACCATAGAAAATCCAAATCTGGATGCCCGGACGTGGATTCGAACCGGCGTCGTTTCGAATGCGAGGCCGGAGCATTAACCGCTTACCCACCCCGCTCGGTCACACCTTTACACTATGGAAAACGTAAATGTAAAATCAATGTGAGCGACATACTCCACCGTTGGTAAACTTCGTGGAATGTTCTTAGTACTGTTACACCTTTCCGTATTCAATACAATATCCCCTCTTGCATATATTCGTTTTATAGTTTGAATAAAATGCTGGGTGTATCGTCTAATCACCATGAGTTTAGTATAGTCCATTTCTGCAAAAGCTTTTTTAAAATGCAATAATGGGAATGCCGATTTCTAGATTATGTTCTCGGCGTTTCTTTTTTTTTTTCCTCCTTCCTCTGTCGCCAGTACTCTTTCATTCTCTGGCTCACTCTCGCTTTTTCTTCCTCCGAAAATGCCCTCTTTTTCTTACTGGTTTTTCTTCAGTCAGATCTTTTACCTCCGCAATTTTTCCTCTGAATAATTCCCTGTTTTGTATGTCTTCCATGCTGATACATCTTTTCAGATCCTGATGGACCTCCTTCACCCATGGAACTTGAGTCTTCCTGTTCTCTTGAAAGTTGAGTATTTTCTTTGGCATTCTTTCTGGTTCCATTCTCTTGATAAGTCCATAGAAAGCTAATCTCCTTTTTTAATTGTGTTTGGTACCTATTCTAACTTGTCATATAATTCTTGGTTCGTTCTCAAACGGAAATTAAATTTACTTCCTGTCACTTGTTTTGGTCCCAAGATTTTCCTTCTTTTCTATTTCCGTCAATCCCCTTCTGGCTAGTGTTTCTGCTGCGTATAAACATCCCGGCTTCACTACCATATTATGGTGATTGTATTTCGCATGATGGGAGAGTAATTTTGATTTGTATGTCTTTTGACAAATTCTGATCGTTGTTTCCATCTTTCTCGCCATATCTCCAACTGCAGCCTTTTCATTAACATTGGGAGTCAAAATTTTACCAAGTTATTTGAACTTCTGTGTTCTTTTAATATCACCATATTTAGTTTTCACTGTCCATGTCTGATCTTTTGCGTCTATGTTAATGTATTCCGTTTTCTCAAACGATATTTGTAGTCCTGCTTTCTCAGCTGTTTCCTTCAAGATTTCTATCTGTTTGATTGCAGTCTCCAGATCTCTTTTAAAGAACACAATGTCATCCGCAAAAGCAAGACATTCAAATGTTAAGCCATTCTTCTGGTGTCCTAGACTAATTCCGTTTAGAATGTTTGACTGACACATCACTTTCCGCCATTCTCTGATGAACTTTTCCAAGCCGCAGTTGAACAATAGCGGGGATAGCCCGTCACCTTGCCTTACTCCAGTTTTGATATCAAAGGGATCTGACAGTTCTCCTAAAAATTTAACTTTATTATTTCTTTATTATTTGTTTGATGGTGAAAATATAGTCTCAGAATGTGGTCACTTCTCTGAAGCATGCTTGTTCTTCTTCTAGAAACTCGTCTGTTATAATCTTTAGCCCAAATTTTATTAATCCTGAATGTATTTTGCATGTTGCCGTGAGTAGAAGAGTTCTACTATAATTTTTGTAATTGTTATATTCACCTGTTTTGAAAATTTATATTAATTCTGCTGTATACCACGTCAGAAGTATAACACTATATTCGCATCATTCATTAGATAAATAACAAAAAAAAAAGAAACTAGTAAAAGCTACACCGGAATTATAATAATTCGGTGTTTATTCAATCCATTTCACATTCTTCGATTCCTTCAATAATTTTTTCAGTTAATCTAATGCTATAGCGTCTAGTTTGTTATTATAACCACTTACAGTATCCTGTTCTTCTTTGCATTTTTCTGTTGGCAGCATAAACTGACACAATATTCTTTCCATTTTGTATTATTACATTGAACGAAAATATATCTGTCAGTTGCATTAAGTTTTTCTAGTACTTTGTATTCGCTCGTCCCGTTTGCTCAGTTGGTTGCGTCACTATGATAGTGTGAGGTGCTTACATGGAGCTATCTGGTTCAATTCCTGGTAGTGGAAGAAATTTTCGTAAGGGCTTGGCTGGAAGGGAAATAGAAGTGGTGGCGCATAATTCTTAATCACCAGATTGTGCACCAAATTTCTAGGTTAAATACCAAACCTTTCCGTAGTGAAAGTGTGGAGTGTGGGGGTTGAAGATTCGTCCGTAGGATGGACACATTAAGCTTGGCAGTCCCTATCATGTATTTCGGAAGAGCATGCAAGAAGAAGTTTGTTTGGTATTGATTATTGAACGTAAATATACTGTAATATCACGGCTACATAGTTTCCTTTGTATTTTTGCTATGTTTCCATAGTAATTTGTTTCTCTCTATAATGTTCAGAAATATGCGTTTGTAGATACGTACTATAAGCTAAGTTCTTCTTCATTATTACTATTACCATTTCTTTATTACATATGCTTAGGCCTGGACGCTCTGGCCTCGCAATTTGGAGGATGCCGGTTCGAATCCCCGTCCGCGCATCCAGATTTGGGTTTTCCATGGTTTCCCAAAATCACTCCAGGTGAATGACGGGATGCTTCTTTCAAAAGGCCATGGCCGAATTCCTTCCAGCTCCTTGTCCCCAATCCCATCCCGCCTCCAATGACCTCGACGTCGACGAGGCGTAAAGCCATAAGTAAAAAGAGGCTGTTCTTTTTCTGATTTTTTTTTTCAATAGCGCTACTATCATTTTCCCTTTTACATTGCTTTATGGATTCGCATTCTTCGTTAATATCGCCTTTACTTGTTACTGATGTTAAAATAATTCTTTAATCTTTTTGATATAAGCATTTTAAGCTGCTTTCTTGTAAAGTGTATAGTTTATAAACTTCTTCATTTACTTCAATGTAGTTAAAAGTTTTATTCGAGAAAGATTATAAAGTGATGTGATCCTATTTGTGTACTTGCGAAACTATTCTGTCCTTAGTAAATCCTTTATCTGTCTGTTCACAGTAAAATAATCAGTTAAATGTTGTTGTCATTAAGTTCCCCATGTGTATTTATGGATATGTTTCTTTCTGAAGAAAGTGTTTGTTATCTTCAGTTGAGTGAAAGATGTCAAAAGTCTGAATTCTTGTCCAGTTCTATTAATGGTTAATTTTCCTTAACTACCAACGACATCTGCTATTGAAATGTGCCGAACTGTTACATTAAAATAAACTATTACACAGATATGGTCTGACTGATTTACCTTATTTAGAACTTTCTGTAGCGTTTCATAAAGGCTATCGATTCACCAATTTTTCCATCTACTTGGTCCAAACACTGATAATAGTAAAGTGTCATCTTGTATACGATGAGACATATAAGTTACTTGATATTCTGTATTCCACTGTTTAGGTTTCATAAATGCTTCTGGCCTCGCATTCGGGAGAACGCCGGTTCGAATCCCCGTCCGGGCATCCAGATTTTGGTTTTCCATGGTTTCGCAAATCACTCCAGGCTGCCGGGTTGCTTCCATGGCCGAATTCCTTCCCGTTCCTTGTCCCCAGTCCCATCCCGCCTCTAATGACCTTAGCCGTCGACGAGGCGTAAAGCAATAAGTAAACAAAAATCATAAATGCTGCTCCAATAGAACCTCCATGGTTTTTCAGTACTGCACTATGTATCGTCATGTAATCCAACAACTATTTGTTTCCTCTTAAGTTGTTTTAAGTTTAAATGAATTCTTTCCAGGAGTGCAGCCAGATTACATTGTTTTTACGATGCTATCCGGCTGAACTCCCGTGAAAAATTCATTTCATAAATACGCCAGGAAAGTCTCCACTCACATTTTGTTTTAAGTTTCCGTTATCGTTGCTATATCTATTTTCATGTTTAATTTTCTATTGAGTTTTTGGTAATTTTTTTTCGTACACCTTTTACAATCCAAGTTCCTATTTTAACTATTTGTAGTATTCCCAGTTAATTTCCTCTTTTTTTTTTTTTGGTTATCCTCTTGTTGATCAGTCTTGCTTTCCCTGAAGTTGATGAGTAAGTATAATGTCCTCTGAATTGATAGCAGAGTGATTCATGTGATGGGGCTGCATTCTCATTTCTCTATGAGTTGTCAGCTGATGTCTCATTTAAAATTTTCTTATCAGTTCCTAAGGCCAACAGAAGGCGCTGATGTATTTGACCGGCCCGGAGTATATCATTTCTTCAGTATCACCCCTATTTCGTAGTCATTCCCATATCTGCCAATTGGGGAGGCGAGCATTTCCGGACTTCTCATCACCGACATGCTATGCCGTGTTGAGCGCAGGCTATGCTCGTTGAATTGATACAATCTTATGAGTTCGCGTCACCAATCGCAATATATCTTTAGCTATAAGCTTGACGTGTTACGCTTGGACAGCGGTGAAAGTATAGATTATATATAAAAACGAATGTTTTGGTTTTTTTTTTGCCAATGTACTTCATACAAAAACACAGTTTTTATCTGATTTTGATGGAACTGTGCATACACATAATTTAAAACATATAGAAAAATACTGTTTGTGATTGACTTACAAAGATCTAAACCCTCTTCTCCTTCATGCCCCCATCACCTTAATTTCTGTGAACGTTGTTCAACCAAACCAACAGTTTTATCCTATTTTGACATTATGCACTTACTTCCGAAAGTTTTTCTCTGCGGTCGCGGGTTCAAATAAAATGGTGAGCAACATAATTTAGGAGTTGTATTTGATTATATGAGCTACGTTGGGATTTTCCGTGGTTCCCATTCCACGTTAAACTGCAGGCCCTTGAGGAAAGGAATTGGCCTTCCTGCCTCTGCCTTCGGGAAAATTCGATCAACCTTCGGGTTTTGCACTAAGATAGAATTTTAGTTTTTGAAGTGAAAACTTCTTTAGGTGCGTTGTGCGATTTTTGGATGGGTAAAATCTTTTGAGTTCACATCACCGACTTCCTAATGTTAACAGTTTATCTGCAGCGGTCTGGTGGCTCGGTGGTTCAGGAGTCTGGTTGGGGAAGTAAAGGTCCCCGGTCCGAAACCGTCTCGGCGGTAATCTTTGTAGACCATTAACCCTACTTTCACCTCTGGTACAGCTTGCTATGTAATGTTAATTACGCCAGAACGCTTCTGTGGTTCGGATTCCGTGTTAAACTGTAGGTCCACTGTACCTGATAGGGCTACCGGGTTAGGTTAATGAGGCTAAGACTGGGACGGAATGCGCAGCCAATAGAAACCTTGTCACCAGGTCATTACGACCACACGGAATTATTGAAGTGAAAACTTATTTGGGCTGGTTGGGCGATTTTTGAATGGAGGCAGATCTATGAGTTCGTGACTTCCCGTCACCGACATGCTATGAAGTCTTGCGCGTATGGTGTGCGCGTTGGAAGCTTTTTGGAGAGGTAAAATCATATGAATTCACGTCACTAACATCCTGTAATAGCAATATTTCTTTAGCTGTAACCATTACGTGTTACGCATGGACAGCAGTGAAAGTATAGATTATAATTTTACCTAATATATAAAAATGAATGTTTTTTAGTTTTTCTTTGGCAATGTTATCCATACAAACAAAGTTTTTCTCCGATTTTGATGGCACTTTGTATATGTATACTTTAAATCAAATAGAAAACACTCTTTACGTTTGATTTACAGAAACCCAAACCCTCACCTCCTTTCCCTCCTCATCTTAATTTATGTCAACGCTGTTCATAAACCCATAGTATTTATCCGATTTTCATAGTACTTATCACACAAATACTTCAAGACAAGGCGGCTTGATATCTCAGCGGTTCAGGCTCTTACTACCGAAAATTTCCCTCACCAGTCGCGGGTTCAGATACTGTAGAAAGCAGGAATTTTTAGGAGTTTTATTTGATTACAGGAGCAACGCCGAGACGTTCCGGGTTTCTGAATACACGTTAAACTCTAGGCTCCTGAGGAAAGGAGTTGGCCTTCCTGCCTCTGACACAACAGCTTGGTATAACTCCTTCTGGAAAATTCGACAAACCTTTGGGTTGTTGACTAAGTTAGATTTTTAGTTTTTGAAGTGATAACTTCTTTAGGCGCTTAGGGCGATTTTTGGATAGATATAATCTTATCCGTACGCGTCACCGACATGCTAATGTTTAGAGTGTGTCTGTTGCTGTCTGGTGACTCAGTGGCTAAGGTATCTGACTGGAGTACGAAAGCTCCCCTGATCGAATCCCTGTCCCGGCGAGGATTTTCATAGACCCTTAACACGGCCTTCAACTCTGATACAGCTTGCTGTATAATGTGAAGTATGTCAGAACGCTTGCGTTGTTCTGATTCTACGCTAAACTGTATGCGTCTTGTACCTGGTAGCATTATCAGGTTTCTTTAATGCAGCTAAGACAGGGGTGGAATGCGCAGCCAATAGAAACCCTAACACCAGATCATTACAAACTCACGGGATTATTATTGTTTAGTATATCTGTAGCTATAAGTATGAAGTGTTGGGAGTATGATATCTATATTTTTAAGTTTTCACTTCTGTCAGCAGTCCCCAATGACTGCCAATTATTTTCTTTTTTGTGCATATAGCTTTACGCATTGTCGACGTAGACGTTGTTGGATGCAGGGAAAGACTGTGGATAAGGAACAGGAAGGAATTCGGCCTTGACCTGTTAAATGAAATATCGGCATTCGCCGGAAGCAATTTTGGAAGACCATGAAAAAGCCAAATCTGGATGCCCGGACGGGGATTCGAACCCGCGTCCTCCCGAATACGAAGCCAGAACGTTACCGCTTACCTACCACGCTCGATGTGTTCCTCGGTAAATCATTTTAATGATATATTATGAGGAAAGCGATGAGATCCACTGTGGTTCTCTAGAAATTTCTAAATCGTGTTGTGATAAAGAGTATTAGCAACACATGATGGCTGCTAAACACAGATTTTACATCTTGCGAAAAAGTAATTCGACATAAATGATTCTAATTTATGGGTCTGGTTCACAATCCCAGTTATCTACCAATCCGTGTTACTCAGTGCAGTGGCATCACGGATTACTGTCTCACCTACTATTCTTCACCGACGAGTTCTTTTTCTCCACTCCTCTTCTTCTGCAAAAACTGATTTCCTGACGTCTTATTTATTTGCCTCAAAACATTTTGTTTCAATGTTTTTCATGGTCTCTTCCCTTCTAACTCTTTTTTGATGAGTTCATTTCTCTCATACCAGATTAGGCTGTTCCTTCGTATTATAACAACTAAACATTTATATCAGGCCATTATGCAGCTCTCATAGCACTCTATTTTTCCTTTTCTAGAATAATAACTCGCTCTAGCAAATATCTGTGTCAGAAATCACTGAATTATTTCCCGGTACATAATTAACACCGTACAAAATTATTTCCTGGATTTTTATGATATTAACTGTGATCTTGGCTTAAGTTTTTTCCCCGTTCAAACCATCTGATTGCCTATATCCTAGCAAAATATTTTTATCCACGATGTTCATTTCTTGCAGCAGCCACCAATGGTACTCCTAAATTTCTTATTTTTAGAAGGTACTTTATTGTTATTAAATTCACTTGGCCCACCATTATAACTATAGTGACATCTATTCACAAATATTGGTTTAGTAAATCAGCGGTTAAGGCACTCGTGTTCAAAACTAGTGGTTTAAAATCTCGGAGATGTCAGAAGTTTTGTTTTGATCATATGAGTATTCTATAACGAACTGTGGTTTGGAATCTAGATTAAACTAAATGCCTAGCGAAGACGGAGGCAGACTGTTTAGTACATAAAAACCCTGTCGTGAGGAATAGTACAACACCAGTATAAATTGTGTGCTGACAGATACCGAAAGTGGTGGTTGAGCGGTATCGCTTTGGCCTCGCATTCGGGAGCTTGAAGGTTCTAATCCTCGTCCAGCGATACAAACTTCGGTTAACCGTTGTTTCCCTACAACACTTAAGACGAATGCCAGTATGGTTCCTTCAAAAACCAATGGCCGAATTGATTCCAATTCCTTGCCCCCAGTCCTTTCCCGCCTCTAATAATCTCGGCTTTGACTGTGTGTAAAGCCATAAGAAGAAATAATGCTGACGGAAAGGTACGTACATACAGGGTATTCTCTCTATTTATTTCCAGTCTTACTTTCTTGGTTTCTTTCTCTGCTACCTTCATCATGTCTCTCAGCTCATCCTTCCTTTCCCCTATTAGAATTAAATCATCCTCTTTACCTAACATGCTCACTTTCCAATCTACATGTATTCTTGAAACCCTTTCAACCGCCCTCCTGATAGTTTATTCTCGACTCATACTGAAAATTAGTGTAGACAAAGTACCTTTGGTTGACTCCCGTATTTAACTACAATTCTCAGAGCATAATTTAGGTAACAAATAATGACGACATAGCTTTATAATTTATAGACGTTATGCAATGCTTTACAAAAAAAAAAAAAAAAAAAAGACTTTGCAGATGGTTGCCTACTTTCATTCTTCAGAACTTAATACCTTTGGTCAACAACTCAAAAGCACTTTGAACAATTCGAGACGGCCAGACGTCGCTGGAATCTAGTGGTTTCATCAATACTCCGATATTACGGTAAAGTGTGAAATTATTACAGAGGTGGGAATATCGTGACGAGACAATGACGTCATGGTAGGAGTTTTCAAATTTAGGCGTGAATTGTGACGCCAGTGAGAAATTAACTTTTTGATAAAGTGTCTAAGGACGAAGAATCGGTCACCTTAATAGGGGAGAGCCGGGCAAAGTGGCCACGCTTAGGTTCGACGATGTTTTAAGCTAACTTAAGGTAAACCTACAGGTATCAAAATTAGTGGTTACATACTTCAACTATCTTAGCACACACCAGAATTTGTTAGTTACCATTGAATTAAGTTTAGTGCCTAGAATAAATATTTTTTAGAAAATGTGGCAACTTAGCTTCAAAATCAGAAATAAGTGATTAAAACCGCTCTTAACTTGCAAAACTATGTACTTTATTTAGAAAAATGTTATGAAATCATAGAAATTGTAGCAGGCAAAGGAAAAATTAACACTAACTGCAATTTTTGCATATGAAATAAAAGTTTATTTCTTCAATTCCAGCATACAATTAATGAGACCAAATGAAACACGTTCAACACTGGATCTCTGATCTTAAAGCTCAAACATTTTCGTTGTATTACAAAAAATGTGTGTCTTCTTGATCAACATCATCATCAAATAACTTTATTCTTGGGTTAGATATTTTGCGCTGGTGGGTTTCTGTCTGGCATTGATTATTTTCTTGTTTTTCTCTTCTGGTGTTTTGTTTGTTTTTGTTGCTACACGTTCCTTTTAGTATTTATTTGATATCATAACCTTTGTTTTCGCTGTTGATTTTGCGTTTTCCTACTACTGTTGCACAATTCACTGGAACAATGTCATTTGGGCTCACAGAAAACGAAGTTTTCGCCATTGAAATACCACCACAACATCAACAATGTAATAAAACAACTTTCAAATAGAAAAAAAAAAAACATATTTTTTATTTTATTATTACCAATACACTCACTTCAGCTTCAGTTAGTAATAAAACATCTATTCAGAGTATCGTATGTTAGGAATGTTAATAATCCGAAAGAAACAAATGGAGTTTGTGCTCAGCGGACAAAGGGTCGACGGCCACCAGCAGCGGGGCCACTTAGATGCCCTTTCAGAAATATAGTCTTAACTGAACAATGCGACCAACAAACCGTGAATCTGTAGCAAAAACACTACTTTTACAAAACAATTTCGCTCAGAAGAGGTATGTCACCTGATTTATTATTAATGAATACATAAACTGAGTACTTACTAAATAACAGGGTGATCAAAAACCACAAATATTCTTATAACTTCTAGACAT
Organism: Vandiemenella viatica; assembly: GCA_031002005.1. Classification (NCBI taxonomy): domain Eukaryota; kingdom Metazoa; phylum Arthropoda; class Insecta; order Orthoptera; family Morabidae; genus Vandiemenella; species Vandiemenella viatica. Next base: position 238,129,232 of record CM061921.1, on the reverse strand, counting down.
GACATGTTAACCGGATATGGCTTCTCAAGGAAACTAAAGGCATTCAGTAAACGTGTTATGATTTTTTCCGCGCGATGGCGTCATCTCTTGGCCCTGAAAACACCCGTGACCACGTTTTGCCCGCTGTGACCACTTTTCTCCTTCTCTCCCCTACCATTCTGGTCGACTAAGAGCAAGTAGTCTCGAAAGAGACATTTCTGAGTCAGGAGACGTCATGTCTCTTCTTCGCATCTGACTACTTGACGCATATGAAACGGCGTTTCAATGCGCTGTCTCGTGGCATCTGCTTGCCAAACGAGAGACGCACCGTCTCTGTCTTTCTCTACTACCTCCATCATGTCTCTCAGCTCATCCTTCCTTTCACCTATTAGAATCAAATCAGCCTCATTAGCTCACATGTTCACTTTCCTGTCTACATGTATTCCTGACACCCTTTCACTACAGGCCACATTTGGTTCAAATGTGGCTTGTCATGGTGACCTAGGAACATCTTGTGCTCAAACCTGGTGTGCTGCGCCTCCTTCACCACTTTCCTGAGGTTACTCTCTATAGTATAAATGGAGTTTCTATCAATACTATCCTCCACATCTACCCACTATCACTGCTTTATCCTACTTAGTGAAACTTCTGCAAAGTGAACCTATATCCTGTATCACCTGACCTGATGTTTCACTAGGTTTGAAAATAATTTTGACCTGGTAATTTGTACCTAACTGGTCCTCCAGGGCATGCACCTATCCCTTAGCCACTACCTAGCAGCCGAACATTTTCCTTCCTATTTAATTCCTTGCACACCTCTATTCCTAAATCTTGGCGCACTTCACCTTGACCGAGTACTCTCCACACTGGCTTTCGTGTGGATGGAGGTTCGAATCCCCGTCCTGCCATCCTGACTATGGTTTTTCCATGGGTTTCCGTAGTCACTATAGGCAAATGCCGGGATGGTTCTTTTAAAAGACCATGTTCATTCCATTTAGGTTAGATTGGCTGAAAAGTGTTCCTGAGACCCTACAGTGGGTTTCACCCGGGAGATGACTGAGGTTCTTCTTGGGCAAGGCATTAATTCTGACTTGGGGATTGTGCCTGTGGACACCATTGGTAGGTGGGGTTTTCATTAGGCATGGCCTAAACCTAAATAGTTGGGTCAAGGGGGTACTTTAAGAGTTAGCTAACGCTGTGAGGGAGAGCACTTAGAGTTGTGATGGGAACAGAACAGAGCCTTTTTAAGGTCAGAGGCTGTTGGTGAGGAGATAAAAATAGGTGACCGAAGGGGGTTACTGAATGCAAATGTGCTTAAGAAATAGATAAAGCTAACGAAACAATTAGAGGTGGGATTGCAACTGGAAAGGTGAAGGGTAACGTTGAAAATATCTCAAAGCCAGTTATGAAGCATATTTTTTATTATTATTACTCCGCAATTCACTAAAAGTGTGTGGCGGAGGGTGCATTGCACCTATCCGAAAGGGTAATAGTTTGGAAGGGATTAACGGGTTATGGCAGGAGGCGCCCATGGGCTTATGTGAGGAACCATCCCAGCATTCGCCTGCAGTGATCCGGGAAAACCATGGAAAACCCAGATCAGGATGGCCGGAGTGCTTTATCGAAAGCTACTCCTGTCGGATTTTAAGTTTACTCACCCGGTAAATCCTTTATATTCCATTTCCTACTCGCTCGTGGGAAAAAATGAGTACAAAAATGAATCGGTTCTGGCCCTGATTTCTTTTATCTTATCTTCGCGGTCATTCCAAGATATGAATGTTGCTGGTAGCAATATTTGTTTGCTGTCATTCCGAAATACGTCAGTCGTGAATTATTCAATTAGCTTCTGTCGAAAGCAACACCTTCGGTATTCCAGGTCTTCCCAGCCTAACTCCTTCAACACTTACACTTTCCACGAATCGGGTGGCCCTTCTTTGGACCTTCTCTAATCCCTCCATTAACCCCTTTTGATGGGGACTCCACACAGAACAACATTATTCTAAGTGAGGGCGCACTAGTGACTTGTATGCAATTGATTTAACTTCCGAAGAGCATTGTTTTAAATTATAACCTAGAAATCAGAGAATACGATCTGCTTTCCCAATTACATTCGCGATTTGCTCATTCCACGACAAATTATTACGAATTGTTACCCCCCAGGTATTTAGCGGAATCTACCGTTCTAAAGACAGTACCATCAATTGTATATTCAGAGCTAAATGGTGTCACCTTTTTACTTACACGCATGACTTGGTACTTTTTAGCTTTTAACTCCAACAGCCAGTGTGCAATTGTTTTCATAATACCGTCTTTTAACAAAGCGCAGTCGCCCTGGGATTTGATTTCACGATAAATAATAGCATCATCGGAAAATAATCTTTTCATCCACCTTATTAAGTCGCACAAATCATTAATGTATTATTATTATCATTACTCCGCGATTCACTAAATGTGTGTGGCGGAGGGTGCATTGCACCTATTGAAAAGGGTTATAGTTTGGAAGGGATATACGGTATATGGCAGGAGGCGCCCATGGGATATTGTGAGGAACCATCCCAGTATTCGCCTGGAGTGATCCGGGAAAACCATTGAAAACCCTGATCAGGGTGTATATGAGAAACAACAGAGGCAGGAGTATAACTAACAAAGTGATAGACATACACAAATCACAAATACTTATATGGTTGGGTTCTTAGTTAAAGGAAGGAGTGCTATACAATGAGGTTTTCATAGAGGATCAAATTGTGTACCGCAGAGATAGAGGAGCGATTGTTGGAGGTGCATTCATATTGATTAGCAAAGACTACTATAGTTCATTGATATTCGTTGATCACAGCCATTAGTTGCCACGAGTAGACTTCTGGGATGATGCAAAAGAAGAAAATAAGGTGTTCGTTGCTTACCGCAGAAGAAGAATGAATTTGAGGCACTTGGGGACAAATTAAATAAGAATTTAGAGATGAGCGTAGAATGATTATTATTGGTGGGGATTTAAATTTACCAGGTGTCAACTTGAAAGTAAGTGAGGTTACTAAAACAATAGAATGGAAATTTTCATAAATTTTAAATAGGGAAGGAGGCTTCCCACTACTGGTAGAGCGGAGCACAAGGGAAGCCTAGAATGTTGGATATATTCCTAACAAATCCTGATGATAATATTGTGGGTGTCGCAAATAACTAAAAGAATAAGAGATCATCAAGCACTTCTAACGGATACCAGTGGGTAAACTAGTGACTCAAATTGAAGGTAGTTTTCAAATCACCATGTGGCATTGTTGGCCGGGAGATCCCGAAGGATTATTCGGCCGTCGATTCACCGTACAATGCGTCTCTCGTTGTGGCTATTTAAACAATACCGTTAATCCTACCGGGTATAGAGGATCTATAGTTTAACGTGGAATTCGAACCACAGAAGCGTGCTGGCGTACTTAATATTACACAGCAAGCTGTTAAAGACATGAAGAATGACTTCAAGGCAAGACCGGGAATGGAACCGGGGACCTTGCGATATCCAGTCAGACGTCTAATCCATTGAGCAACCACACTGCTCATTACAGTAATGAAAAATTATATATTTCAGAAATGAAGTTTCGGGGGAAGGTTCAGTATACAGAAGAAAGGCACCAGTGGGGTCGAAGTGAGGACAGTTCGGAGAGATATCAAGAATGGGACAAATTTATTTATTCCAATACAAAAAATAAAGAATAATACGGAACCCATATATTATAATAGGGAAGTTAGGAGGTTGAAGATTCTAGTAAGAAAAGAACACAACAGAGTCAAGAGACAGCAAGGCAGTAAGGAACACTTGAAACAACTAAACAAGGAATTGATAGCAGCAAGATGGAAGCAATAGTAGGTTTATGAAGAATATAAACGTTGCAGAGGGAATTCTGAGAGATGTATCTACAAATTTCTATGGGAATGTTAGCAAACTGAAGGATATTGTAGATGTTCAGACAAATGTAGGTAAGTATGAAGAAGACCTTACTGAGGATTTGAAAAAGGCAGAGTTATTAAGTAACTGGTTTGATGCAGTCATTAGGGATTTTGATTCAGGAATAGGATGGTATAAATTAGAGAACGAGCTTAGCACATTTGAAAATGGAAAAACTAAAGAATCTAAAATTCATCGTGTGGATATTAAGAAGGAACAAAGAAATCTAAAGAAGCATAAAGCGGCTGGTGTTGATAATGGTAGTAATGATGTTTTAAACTAGCAGGATTCAACATTATTCCTTATCTTGAAATACTGAGATGGAATACTTGCTGCTTACCAGAGCACTGGAAAAATGCGAAAGTAGTACCGGTCCATAAATGAGGGGTGACAAATATGGTCGAAATTCACAGACCGATCAGCTTGACATGAGTGGCAAGTAAATCAACAGAGAGATTGATAGTTAATCACAATAGAAATGCCTGTGAGGAAAGAAACGGAGTTTTATACCGACAACGTGTCTTTAGGCAAGGATAATCATGTGAATTTCAGTAGTGGGATATATGCAAGATTTTTTTTGTTGAAATGGACAAGAGGGGCCAAATTAATAGTTTAGCACTAGATATTTCTAAGGAATTCGACAAAGTGATTCATAAAATGGTGGTATTAAAGGTAAAAAGCATTTGAGTTAAGAAAAAGTGATTTTCTGGGTAGAAGAATTTTTAAATAGTAGAAAACAAAAAGTTATCAGAAGAAGTGGAAGTGAAAATGGGAGTGCTAAAGAATAGTGTATTGGAACCAATGCTATTCCTTATTCTAATGAATGATTGTATTAATGGTTTATACTCAGAGGTTAGTGTGTTTTGAGATGACATAATGTGATGTATGTAAGTTCAATTGGATCAACTATAAACATGTTCGTTTGGCTTGAATTGGCTTTGGATGTGTACACATTCGTGTTTCATTTAAGGTTGTTAGCCCTAGAGGGAACCTATAGTTTAACGTCTACACCGAACCACGGATGCGTTTTGGTGTACTTCACATTACACAGCAAGCGATATGAGAGGTGAAGTTTGGGTTCAGGACATATAAAAATCCTCGCCAATACAGGGACATCAACCTGGGTCGTTTAGATCTCCAGTGAGACCCCTTAACCACTGAGCCTGGTATCAAAACGGGAGAAGACTGTGAACAGCTGTGGGGTGACCTGGAAAGAATATCTAGCTGGATAGATCAGCATGGGAAGCAGTTAATGCAAAGAATAATCAACTTATTAGATACAAAAAAATAAAATAAAATAAAGGTTGATTATTGTTATAAAGTGCGGAACTGACTGCTAATTGAAGACTTGGAATGTAAATATCTTGGCTTCACATTTGATTATAAACTCAAGTGCACAGAAACATTGGGCAGGTGGTAGAAATAGGTATTAAAATCCTTCATTTACTGGAGATACTGTGGAGGGGATGTACTAGAGAAGTGAGAGAATTGGGTCTATGTGAAGATACATCACTTCTCTCACCACTATCTGTTGATAACTCAGACTCGCTATACTCAGGCTGATGTTTCACATTCTATTAAATTTAACAACATCCACGTTCGATAACTCAGCTGGAAGTTTTTAGCTTTTGGTTTATGGCATTACGCCTCGTCAGCGTAGAGGAGATGGACTCGGGGCAAGGAAAGGAAAGGAATTCCACTATGGGCTTTTGAAGGAACCATTGCGGCATTCACCTGTAGTAATTTCGGGGAATAATGGAAAACCGAAGTATGTATGGCGCTACGGGGATCTGAGCCCGCGACCTTCCGAATGTGAGGCCAGAGCGTTGCCACTCACACGACTCGCTTGTCCAGCTGCAAATATTAAAACATTCTTTTTGAACTCATCTTAACTTGGTTGACTTATTAATGGTACATTTTGTTATCGTAGGAGACAACGACTTAGTACGATACTATCCAGAAACGTTTGATTTGTGCAGAGTACCTAACTAATTTCTGCCCGTTGTCTCAGGCCTTCGCGGCTCTACGATTGCGCCCGGCGCCTGACACGGTTTTAGCTGGTGCGAGCCGCATTGGCCCAGTCAGGACTGGGATTGCCGGGTGGGAGAGGTAATGGATCACGATTCCAGGTTACCATATGGTGTAACAAAGACCTGATATAAATTCCAAACCACTCCGAAGTGCGTCTGATGTGAGGGCTTAGGACACTGTTGTGGTGATTCATCCCCAGGGTTTCCGACCCCTTGGTTTCTTACGGAGGAGTAGGGCTGAATGTGCCGGCACCTGACTTCGCGATCTCCCTTTTTCTCTCTCTCGTCCATCACGAAAACAACACTCCGCACTGTAGATGCATACAACGTAACAGTCTTCCGAATATGCAACCACACTCTCAAACATCTTCACATAAAAAAATCACCCAAGTGCATCTCCATGTGACGTTTACTGTGAAGAAGTAACAGCTTTCTTCCTCAGTAAACACCCACGTCCGGATACCGGGTATGGCACACACTTAGAATTAACAAATTTATTGAATTAACTGCAGGACCCCTCGTCAATTCATAAACACTGTGCGATGATCTTTACTTCTTACAGCCGAATCGATGTGGTGAGCAGTACCGTTCGAGTATAGTATTCGGAGAACGTGGATTTCATCGCCAGTCCAAGCATCCAAGTTTCGGTTCTCCATGATTTCCCGAAATCATTCTAGGCGAATGCCGGAATGGTACTTTATAAACGCTATGGCCGATTTACTTTCCACTCCTTGTCCTCATTCCCCTTATGGCTACAATGAGCTCAGTGTTAGCATCCCGAAAAGTCAGGACAATGTATACTGGAACAAACAGCTAACGAATAATAAAGGTAGGGATGCTGATGCAGCAGACTGAATATATATACACATTTTGTTTTGTTTCGTGGAGGAGGTGAGATTTGAGTGGAAAGAAGAGAGCTTAACTAATTTACCGGTACTTAAACGCATAATAATAAAATCACCGTCCTAGTGTCAATTGAGATTGGTAAAACATACATACAGCTTTGCAACGTCTCTGTTGCACACAGACATCCGAAAATAGTACTCGTGGTCAAATACAGACACCTAGTACCTGCAAGTAAGTAGCACAAATAGTATGGATTGCATACTGATAATATCGGCACGAAAAAGGATTATTCCAAAATGTTTGAGCATGGATTTAGGACAAGTTGACTACAGAACTCTGAGGCCGGTCAACATTAGGAGTTGTAGAACAAAGAAGCTGCTAAACTAGCCTTAGCTACGGTGTCTCCTTACTCGAGTGACGTTCATGAACTATTAAAAATTACAGTTACTACTAATATTAAATGTTAACTAGTTTTTCTTCGGTTTACAGCATCTTAAGGATCTGATTAAAAGTATTTCTTCGAGTCACTTATGTACTAGATATGTGAGAGGAAATCTAGTTGGTGATGATGAAACTACGCAACTAAGAGGCGTATTGTAAAAGTAAGGACTGATTTACTTATATTTAAAAATTGGCGGGTCTGAATAAAGTAGTATTCATGCAGAGTCGTCTATTGGTTATTTTGAAAGCCACTGAAGTTATTGATTTGATTCAGTAGTCGGTTTAGTTTTTTAATGTGGACAATTTCCACGAAAGTCGTTGCACCCGCCAGTTGCCTATTGCGTGTTGTGATTCGATTTTTTTTTATCCAAATCGATCATCAACTGCTCGGATCAAATGTGGAATAGATCTGAGTTTATGGACCTACAGTAATGTGTGAAGGAAAGGTTAGACACGGATGTCACGACTTCAATAATTACCTCACTAGTTTGCATGATAAAGGACTGAGTGGCAGGCCCAATATCAAGACCGATGAAATCGTTCAAATGGATCAGCAACAATTATCTGATTGACAACTGACGAATAGTTCTCTTTCTGAAGAATTTCCTCCTGTCGGACGCACCACTGTTTACACGAGTGTTACGGAAAACTCGGACATAACAAATTGTGTGGAAGGTGAGTTTTGAAAATGCTTACGGACCAACAGATAGTGTAAAGCATGTCAAATTGACAAGCGTTTTTGGATCGCTAAGGACAAGACTCTTGTTTCCCCACAGTGTTAGAGCCGACGAGACTACACCAACACACAATAAAAACAACAGCCATGCAATGGCGCCATTCAACTTCACCAAAACCGAAAAAACAGCTACTGTTATTCGGAACAAAGGAGTGTTGTTTTAGTTGGTTTCATGGAATGTGTAACAACAATTACAGTTGATGTGTGAAGTTTACTGTGAAACGCTCACCAAACTGACGCGTGTGATCCAGAATTGAATGCGCGGGAAACTGTTGTACGGAATAGTCCTCTCACCGCTGCCTGAACGAAGGAGAAGAGTCGAAATTTAGGTTGGGATCTTCTTGATCACCCACCTCACATTCACGAACGTGCACCTAGCGGCTATTTCCTCTTCTAGCGCTTATAACAGCGGCTTGGAGGACAACGGTTTGAAGACGATGAGTACAAGCCATTGTCAATTGGTTCAATTCCCAGACCGAGCGTGGTAGGTGAGCGGTAACGTTCTGGCCTCGCTTTCGGGAAGACGTTGGTTACAATCCCCGTCCGGTCATGCAGGTTTGGGTTTTCCATGGTTTCCTCAATAACTCCAGGCGAATGCTTCCTTTAAAAACGCAATGGCCCCATTTCTTTCCCGCTCCTCGTCCTCAGTCCTTTCCTGCCTCTAATGACCTCGACGTTGACGAGGCGTATAAGCCAAGAGCACAGGAAAAAAAACCTCAATTCCCAGCAGGGGAACTTACATACAGAGGTATTAAAGAACCAGTTGCAGAAATACGGAAAGTGCTTAGAAGCGAACGGCTATTAAGTGTAAAAGTGAAGATTTTTTGTGGGAAACTAAAACTGATAGTAAAACTTTTTTAAAACATATATATATATATACCTTACTGTACATCTACAGCACTTCCACTGCCTTTGTCAACGTCGCTGAAGCTACCAAAGAGTTCCCAGTAGAAATATGGGTAAAACAAGCAGACTCTATATCTCCCAAGCTATTCACATCAGTCCTGGAGTTGGCAATGTCAAAAATCAAATGGCAAAACAGAGGGTTGAGAATAATTGGAAGAATTCTCAATAACTTCAGATTAGCTGATGATATAGTTTCACTCTCAAACAGTCTGGAAGAGCTAAAAGAACTGATAAATGAACTATAAACAGTTTGCAGCGAAGTGGGTCTTAAAATAAATGCGTCAAAAATCAAAATCATGCAAAACAAATGGGCAGACAAAGACAATGAAGACACGAAAGATATTGGTATTAAGTCGATAGAACAGTACATCTACCTTGGCAAACTGATCAACATGAATGGTGACTCAAAGCCTGAGATCTACAGAAGCATAAAGATGGGCTGGAAATCATAAGGAAGAAATTCCATAGTTTTTAAATCTAACATGCCAGTACATCTTAAAAAAAAAAAAAAAAACAGGTATTTGAACAATGTGTATTACCAGTCCTCACATACGCCTACCAGACTTGGGCCCTAAATAGTCACACGAAGCAAAAACTGAGAACTACCCAGCGAAGTATGGAAAGAGCAATGCTAGGCTTTACAAGAAGAGACAGTAAAAGGGCCGGGACATACTTCAATAATAAAAGTGATAGACATCTTAAAAAGAGTCATGACCCAAAAATGGCAATGGGCTGGTCATATTGCTCGCAAAAGAGATGACAGATGGACTACGGCAGTACTGGATTGGATACCAGAGAGCCTGAAAAGAGCAAGAGGAAGACCCCCGGATCTCTGGGATAAAGACATACGTCGAGTTAAAGGCGTGAACTGGAAGAGGGTTGCTGAAGATCGATCAGCCTGGAGAGAACTGCAACAAAACTACTTTAAATTAAATTGCATTTTATAGCTCATTGGATTAAGAGGCTGCATCCTGAAATAGGGTTTGATAAAGCTGTAATAATAATAATCTTACTTTTCGAATATGCAATGTATTTGTTTCCTGTGCCACCGTTGCTTTATGAGAAACTTGTTGCATGGATTTTTTGATTCAACTGCAACAAGACTCGATTGTTCCATAGGTTTTATACATAATCAATCAATACAAACAAGTAAGGATATCTATCCAACAGATCTGTCAGTTTGACGTTACATCATTGTGCTGTTCGAGACCATACTAAGACGAGTGCTTTCACTTCTAGGTGCATCTATTTTTTATCGTCCCTAACCAACAACAGTAAATAAATGTAAAAAATTATAACATATACTAAAATTTTCCCACATGAAAGGACTGGAATAATACCAAACAATTGCCTGTTTGCTACAAACGTCAGGAGGTTGAACGGCTGGAAACATAGGGTCACGTCACAGTAGCGCTAGGTTGCCTACACAGCGCCTTAAGGTCTGTTAAACTGTACCCACGCCGGCGCTCTAATTCTACGGTTAAGTGCAGTGTACCGTGTTGTAACATCGGCTCCAGTGCTACCTAAAGCAATGACCTTGTTGTTGTGTTATGTACAAATCTTAATGCTACGTGGATAAATACAGCTCTAACACAAACACAGAAGTGGAGGTGCTGCATTTGCCGTAAGTCCATTAAATTAGGCAGCAAGTGTGGTGAGAAAATACATCTACAAATCCATAAATTTTCTGTTTGTTCTATATTACTTGCCGTTAACGTACCTGGCATATCATGAAGAACCACAACACGATTTGAAACTTTGATTATTTACCCCCCCCCCCCCCCAAGTCGTCCACACTGGATGATAAATAGTTAGTGCTGTTTTCCGGCAGAGATGTACCTAAATCAAAATTTACCCTGTGCCTTTATAAATCATCAGACAGATGATAGTAATGGAAGATCTGTAATGTTTGGGGATCTCGACATCGTTATAAATTAATTACTCTTCACTAAAAACAAGAACATCGGTCATCCACTTTATTGAAGGACCTATCACGGGATTCCTAAAAATTTATTTCACTAAAATATGGCTTAAACAAAGTATTTCGTCGTAACTTTACTGTTATCAGCACAAGCTGAACTCGTTAAGTCAAAGAAATTTCCTTTTAATTACCTTTTGTCTGTAATTGTATTCACCAAAGGTCTTAATCTTTACCAGGTCTGTGACAGAAAATGCACTGTGGTTAACATTTACTCAATCTTTTTTTCTCCCAGAGGAGAATTTATGCAAGTAACAGTCTCTGACTAGAAGTCCAGTTACGGTTTTCCATCCAGTGTGTACTGCCACCACAAAATATTATTATGTTTCCACAACACCATCAAGCGGTACACCAATCGTGATTTCATAGAATTGTTACGTCCAAACAGTCATCGTGCTTGCATGCAAACAGTTTTGTAAACTTTATAAAAATTCGTTCTTTATCATTTGAGTTGTCACGTGGGATAAAACTATTACATTATAATACAGTGAAACTGCATATGAGATAATCGAAATAAAGTTATGTTGAAAACTTGAAATAGTCATTTTAAGGTAGTACGCTACTTCCTTTGTAGAGTGGTCACTGGAGATTTCAAGGACCCCGGTTCGAAACTGTCTCGGCTGAGTTTTTCAAAGGCTCTTAACAAGCCCTACATTTAGTGTGTAATGTGAATTACGCCAAAACGCTTCCTTAAACTGTAGGTTTCCTATACCTGGTAGGACTACCGGGTTAGATTAGAGGTAGCCACGACAAGAAGTGCATATGCGACGAATCGAAATTCCTGTCATTAGGTGGTCGAATCATTCTGGGATATCCCAGCCAACAATGCCCTACGCATTTACATTTTTTACTTCTTTTGTACGTTTAGGCATAAAGTATAATCACTTCTATTTAAGTGAAAGACGATTTTAACACAGTATAGCAGTTGTATGTATTTATCGACCAGTAATGAGATATACAAATTTTTCATGGAAACACACGGAATTCGCTTTCCAAAATTATGCGTAGATTTTTAAGAATACATGTAATCAGATGTAAATCAAAGAAAAGTTTGAATGAAATTAATGAAAGTTACAGGATATTTGGGCGCCTTCATAACTGCCAACAATTATTAAACATGATCTTCTTTTCAGCAATCTCGAATAAGCTATAACACAATTTACTCCTACTTAGTTTGTTTCTCGTTTATTTCGTAATATCACTATACTGCACTTTAAGTTACTGATAGAATAGGAGCCGAAATTTTTATGACCCAGGGTCAACACTTCGGTGACATTTAGGGTAAGGCTGGGCAAACTGGCCAGGCTAAGGTTTGACTATGTTTTAAGGTAACTTGCAATATACCTAAAGGCGTCAAAATCAAGGGGACAAAGATTAAAAATCCTAGTACAGACCCGAATTTTTTATTTAACTTTGCATTAAATTTAGTACAAGAAATAACCAATTTTTCAAAAAGTAGCCAAATGGCCACTTTGCCCGAAATGGTAGGGCAAAGTGGCCACTTAGCTTCAAAATCAGAAATGAGTGATTAAAAACGCTCTAAATTTGCAAAAAATATTGGCTACTTTATTTTTAAAAAGTCTTTTAACTTGTAAATAATAGAAATTATAACGGGCAAAAGGCACTTTAATTGCAATTTTCACTAACGAAGGAATAGCTGTATCGTTCAACTCCATCACAGAGTTCGTGAGCCCAAAAGTAACACATTTAGCACTGGATGTATCGTTGTAGTGATACTATGCTGAAAATCTTTAGTTGAAGTACTGCTGGCACTGTGTGTATCATTGATCATCGCCATCGTCAAATAAGACTCTTTTTGGGATAGATTTCTAGCCATTGGTGGTTTTATATCTAGTAGTGGTTTCCTTCTTCTTTTTTGTCTTCTTCTTTTTGTTTGATTTTGCAGCTTCAAGTACATTTTTATATGAACTTGATGTGAACATCATCGGAGAACCTTTGTTTCGGCATTTACATTTGTTTTTTCCTATTGTTACACAACAATATCTTTTGGGCTCACAGAAAAAGAAGTTTGAAATACCACCACAAAATAGAAATAATTTAATTACTTTTGTTTCTGATTATTGTTAATATACCCAGTTGAGCTTCACAAGATAATAAAGCATCTATTCAAAGCGTTTTAAAATGTTAATAATCTGCAAGGAACAAACAGGATCCGTGTGCTGCAGACAGAGGCCATGGTCACCAGCAGATGGCCACTCTGCCCAGTTTGGTACCGTTACAGAAACGTCATTTTATCTTAACAATGCAAAGAAACAATAATGATCACCAAATCAGGAACTTACAGTAAAAACATCACTCTCGTAAAAGAATTTTGTTCAGAAGTGATAAGTCATCTGGTTTCTTAGTAATATATGCACAAACTGACCACTTACCAAACATCGGGCTTATCAAAAACCACAAATATTCAAATAACTTCGAGAGATGATACGCTAACCGGATAGGACTTCTCAAGATAACTGAAGGGATTAAGTTGCACCAATTATGATTTTTCCCGTGATATACCACCATTCCTTGGCCCCAGAAACCTCCATGACCACTTTGCCCACCATGGCCACTTTGTCCGGCTCTCCCCTATTCTTGGCAAATAAAAAAGTCGTTATCATCAAATGTTAATTTAAAAAATGAAGCATCCTGGTCTTTATAAAACTCCCAGTAATATCTTATATACTAGATACATTTTGGTAGGCTTTAAATATGTATCCAGCTCGCAAGTATGTCATCCATTAATGCTCGGCATATCTTCACACTTAACAATACTCGCTAAAATATCTCTAACGTATTTGCCTCCAATAATTCTTCCGTCTTATTTGATTGATCGGGAGTATTAGAGTTTTTTCGGATGCAACGTCCAGGAAGTCGCCAATGGAATATTGTCAGAGACGTTTACGGATTTTTCATGTTTGATTAGTATTCTATTGATCGTGGAACTAACTGGTTTTATAATTTTGTTAAAGTTTTACTACTTTTAAGGCATCACGGTAACTTCTTTAAATTGTGAGCAAGAAGGTGCATGGCACCCGCAGTACATACAACGCTGCTTAAGACACATAAGAAAATCGTAAAAAATGCATCTGCGAGGCATCTTTTCCTAATATTATGTTTCTTGTTACTAAGTTTGAAATATGTGACATTTATTTTTTCTTGGAGCACCAATGAAAACGTGAAAATTCAGTTAGCAAAGAAACTTCATCACACACACTACCATCAACATTTCTATTAAATTCATGGTATTAATTAGTCAGACGTTGCACATTTTCTTTGAATATTTGCACTTATTGGGAACCACTACATCTTATACAGCATAAAATTATAGCTCTTTGTGAACGGTCTCACTGGATTCTTGATATCTTTGCTGCTTTTTTCCTTCCACAATTCACTGTTTAAATATCAGTCCTGCACTCGACCTTTTTAAACTGTGCAGTTAATTGTGAATATGTAATTTAACTTCTTCTTCATAGTTATCTTTCATTTTTTTTGGAAAAGTGCTTCTTTCCTTTTTGCCTATCTTTTATTACCTACAGTAGATTTCTATAATTTCTTACTTTTCTAATAGAGATATATTAGCCTCGTCAATGGACGTCTTACCCTAATAATCATTTAACACATTGCTCAAAAATTTTAACCATTTCTGTGATGGGTAAACAAGTTACTTCTGGCTTGCTCGGGAGACGGCCCATCTTGTTGTGTAAAGCCGCCGTTTGTTCCGGTCTTCCTCTTGCGCAAAAGAAGACCACAGTATGCAGTTTGAAACTTGGGCTTTACACATCATGGCGTGTCATCACCCGAACAGCCAAGAGACAACAGACTGCAGCCTAGGAAGCCTACGATTACATATATACTGAATTTTCTTATTTTTCGTAGTGGTTACTTTTGAAGTTTAGAAGCTTCACCATTATGTGCCTTTTGTGTACTACTTAGAATTACTATTGTATTCTCTTTTCATATAGTGACCATTTTATGTACTATCTTCTTTCTTGTACATAAACCATCAGCTAAAAATTTCAAACCAATATCTGGAGTGCTTCTAAAGTATTTATCATAATTACATTACCTAAAGTAATGGCTTGGTTGTATTTAATGACTGATCTCAAGAACTGTATTACTGATATAACAAGAACCCACGCACGTAAACTGTAATACTGGGACAACACGCGAAGTATAAAAATTTTATCTACTGAAAAAAAGTTTCAAGGATACCATCGAGAAGTGCAAGCAAAAATATTGCATGCTGAATTTGTATTTATTTTTATGTTGAAAGAAAAACAGATCTCCAAATTTTCGGTTTGACTCAACTAAAAATAAAAGACGAAACGTTGTCCATTTGTACAAAGCAGTTATTAAAATCTTATTACAGAGCCAGCCAGGTGAGTGAGCCGCTGGTGCGTGGCGTTCTGCAGGACGCTGGTTCAAATACCTGTCCAGCCATTCATGTTTAGGCTTTTGTTTTCTTATATTTTTACGTCTCGTCGACGTTGAGGTCAATAGAAAAGAGAGAGAGATAAATGAGGGAAAGGAACGGGAAGTATTTCGGCCATGGGCTTTTGAAATAACCACCCCTGCATTCAGTTGGAATGGCTTCGTGGTGCCATGGGAAACTGAAATCTGTACGACGGGACGGAGATTTAGACCTTCAGCACCGGTTGTTGCTGTTTTCTTAGGTTTCCATAAATTACTGCGACCATATGCCGGGATGGTTCCTTCAAAAGGCCTTAGCTGCATCTCTTCCCTTGCCTTGCCCTCATTCCTGTCTCTAATGACATCAACGTCGATGTTTACGAGGTGAAAAAATATGAATTATAAAAATTGTATTGTTACTAACAATGTTGTTTATTTTCAGGTCCCCTTGTTTCTTCTGACTGCTGCTCCACTGGAAGAGAACCATTATTTAAGAAGTCATAGATATGAAGTCAGATTCGAGTTACCAAACAAAAAAAAACGGCTTGGCCCACGATGTGTCTCATCAACATGCCAGTGGCTGATGTTTACGTGGGTCAGTATGGTATTCATAAAAAGGACGCTGGATAGAATGCATAAATCATGAGTATAGTTTTACACGAAACAAATTTGAACCACCAGGGCAACATTTAAAATCAGTGATTGTTAAATTTACACAACAGAAGTTGACGCAGCTGAAGGCATGTGCTACAAGATGGCAGTGTTTCCAATCGCCTACAAATTTCTTATGCAGCACTATGAAGAGATAATTCACACGGTGGACTTGGCACCATTTCCGTCGATTTGAAGAATTGAGATATGGTGTTGAAACATATCTTCACCACCTTATATTCAACCTTCAGCGAAAAATAGATGGAGGTCTACTACTCCTATCAACCAGAGCTATGGGTTAGCTCTCAAACATATTAAGTGTGCAAATGTAATGAGTCCATACATCACTATGGTGATTTATCCAGCGGGTGAGGTTATTAACACTAGCAGCAAGGTTGGTTTCTCTTTTGTGGTAACAGCAGCACTCCATTTTGCTTCATCATTCTCGTGCCAACGTACATACTAAGTGTTATTTAATACGGTCACCTACAAGTATTTCCAACAATAGACAAACACAAGAAAGTTGGCGTCCACCCCGACGTGAAGAATCAAATGCTTAATACGCCTCCTGTCAGGATTCAAAATAATCGTCGGTTTATACACCAGAAGAAAAGGATGAAAAGGTGAGATGGCTCTGGAAAGTGGGCAGCGGCGACTGACATTCTTTTCAGGTACGTTGATCAGACAATCACAGCATGATCTCTCTAAGGGCAGTCACCAAGACGACATAACAGGATTTACAATTTGCAGTGCGGGAGGAGTTTAATGGTTGTCGGTCAGTCTTTAATATTCTTATCTACGGAAATTCAGGTGGCGGCATATGAAACGCTTTTTGTAGGAAGCCTTCCCAACAGACTTGTACCACAATTCGCACCAGTACATCCCTACAGATAAAATAGACTATTTATAACTCTTGTTCCCCAAAGACACAGATATTGCGGAAAGTGTTCGAAAGGAGCAAACCGAGCCGGGTGGGTGAGCGGTAACGCTCGGGCCTGGAATTCGGGAGAACACTGGTTCGGCCCCCAGTTAGACCAACCAGATTTCTGTTTTAAAACGGTCTTCCGAAATCACTCCAGGATGATACCTTCAAATGACCTTGGCAGAATTCCTTCCCGTTCCTTCCCGCAGTCCTTTTCCGACTCTAATGGCTTCAATATAGACTAGCCATAAAGCACCAACAAGAAATTTGGAGTACTTCAGACAAACTATCCGCAGGTATGGTTACAGTGATTCACAACACGATCACATGCAGGAAGACGAAGAAGCTTTTCCCAAACAAATAATTGTGAATCGCAATAGACTATACGGACCTCGTCTTTTAAATGAAAGCAAAAATATGAACACCGTTCTCAATATGAGAACATCGTTTTTTTTTTATGGCATTAGGCTTTTTAGCCATTCAGCCAGTATCATCTGTATTTTATTTTCCTCAATAGAGTTTGGTTCATCTAGTTTTTTGGTGATAATCTTAAGTGAAAGGGTCAACACAGGACGGGACTGACACTTAATTAAAACCACCCATGCCCTGGGCAGGATTCGAACAGGCGCCCTCGCGCTACCGAGGCCGTCATGAGAACTTCGATGGTGAAAGTTTTTATAGTTCCTAGAAAGGGAGAACTAGTATTTTAATCTAGTGGGATCTACTGATTAGTTACAGGTACACGTGAACGAAGCACCTAGGCTATACAGTAACTCCACTGACCTCTTCTCTTCAAACTTCCTTCCCACATATCAAGGAGTCAACTGAGTTGATTCACCTCTTTTTTTCCGGGCCATACGCCTTGTCTACGTCGAGGTCATTAGAGGAGAGATGGGGTTGGTCATGACTTTTTGAAGGAACTGTCTCGATATTTTCTTGGAGTGATTTGAGGAAACTATGGAAAACTAAAATACGTATGGCCGGACGGGGATTTGAATCTGCGTTATCCCGAATGCGAGGCCAGAGCGTTATCACTAACCCACCTAGCTCGGTATTCCTCTTGCCACGGTCATTATAGGACAACTGATTCAATGAATGAGTTATCTGAGGGAGTTATGTGGTTGAGATTATTCACATTCGGTTTTAATAATTAATGAACACTACATGGTTGATGTAGCTACTACTTCCCGGACGCTACTTTCTGCTCTAACGGGTAAATTACAACCATTGATTGGCTCACCTGTTGGAATACAGCCTGCTGTATTATGTTCTTTTATTTTCTAAAATGTGATTACTAACTCGGATAGATAAGACGTTAAATGACTCGATTTCTGACTTGTTACTAAGAAACCATAAACAACTTAATCAGCCTACACTCCCTTAGTAACTTAGTACCGTAGAACTACACTTCTGATTATGTGAGACAATTTTACTTAAGTAACATAATGGAACTGGATTACTTTTAGATTTATGCGAAATTTCCCTGAACAAGCTTTTACGAGTTTCTGTATTGTCGGAAACGCAGCAACTAGCCTGCTTGCCTCACATCGCATAGGTCCGTCTTATGACATTGTAGGATGGTTAAATGTTTTATTTATCTGCCCTGTCCTTAATCAGATTCAACACAATTCGGTAAAACAATGCTGAGCCAATTCTACGACCACCCAATGCTGTATAAAATACTTAAGACACAACTGTTAAGGAATAATTCACCGTCAGGTGCAGAAACACTTATTATTTCTATATCCGTGCAGAAAAATGAATGATACTGAAAATGTTAAATGGTCCCACCTTTACAAAAAGAATTCCTTGCCTAATGGGTTATGTTAGGCTGCTACGATAGGGACGGATTGCGCTGCCAATAAGAAAACCTGTCGCCAGGTCACTACGCCCAAATCAAATTAGTACTTTAACACTTTTTCTATCAGCAGTAGGTGTATTCACTTCAATTTTATTTATTTATGTTTTTGACATATTTGAAGTGGTTGCTTAAATATTTGTTGTCATATAAAAGAAAAAAAATTAAAGATGCTGTTCAAGATAAAACATAAAACTTTTTTCAGAGAACTGTATAAAAACCTAAATACTGTTGCAGTGATTTCTTAATATGTATGTTCTCTTATATGCTTTGATATAGAACATTATCGCTTGTTTTAAAAAAAATACGAAGTTCAAACTATTAATACAAATACAGCAATAAATTGCTAAAACAGAAACATCATTACCATTAGTACAAAGAGGTGTTCGGAGAATCTTCTGTTTCATTAACTTCCTAAGAAAATAAAACCTTCTATAAAAAATAGGCATGCCCTTAAAGAATTTTTTATTTACGGCTTTACGTCTTCTCGATATCAATGTCATTAGAGGGGGAAAAAGGATGGAGACAGGGAACAGGAAGAATTTTTTTTATGGTTTTACGCCTCTTCGATCTATGGAGGCCGGAAAGGACAGTAGGCAAAGAACGGGAAAGAATTATGCCATGGCCATTTTGAAGTAATTATCCCAGCATTCGCCTGGAGTGATTTTGGGAAACCATGGAAAACCCGAATCTGGCTGGCAGGAAGTGGATTCGAATCCGCGTCCTCCTGAATGCAAGGCCAGAGCGTTACCACTCACCCACAACGTTCGGTACTTAAGTAAAATTGAAAGACTGGAAACTAGTACTATTCGATGCAGGAATAAGTACAGAACACTTCATTGGATGTTATATAATCTTTACAAAACGCTGTTGAAAATTTGGATGCTAAATCTCTGTGTGTGTAAAAACTAGTTGTGTTTCACTATGAGTTATTCATCAGGTATGTGTACATGGTAATTACGATATTTAACAAACACCACACGTTTTATTTCAGCGAGAATCTATGCCCGCGTCTAAGGGAGCGTGCTTAAACCACGTAGCTCCATTTTGGCATCTGTGAACCCCCACCCCCTACGTAGCCCTACGTGGCTTCGTGGTTTTTGCCTCTAACTCCCCCCCTCCCTCCCCCACGTACCACATAGCTTTTTCCTTTTGATTACAGAAGACATTTTGTATTGTTTTCTCTTGTCAGACTATTGTAAATTACATACGGAGATAATTAACTGATTGAAATAAATATTAACATGCTGTTGCGTGTTCTTTACCTCATTTTAACTGTAAAAAATGTTATGAAAGGAAAGCTACGTGGCTGGCTCGGAACCACCCCTCCCCCTCCCTCCTCTTAGCCCAGCGTAGCCTTCCAGACAACCCCTCCCCCTCCCCCCCCCCTGGACGGAGCCACGTAGTTTTGTGCACGCTACCGAAAAACCTCGAATTCGAATAGACGTAAAGCCATAAAAAAATAGAATCTATGCAACAGGAATAAAAAATGAAAAAACAAAGCCTGATTATCGGCTTTTATGAATTATTCTGTAGGTTATATGATATAGTTAATAATTGTCTCTCCACACCTACATTTTTCCAGAGCTAGTGGCGAAGGAAGAAGGTCATCAAGGACTGAAGGAAGATTTAACTAATGTCAGCTCTTTGCAGCGTTGTGTTCCAGCCTTCAACAAATTTCCATTTGCCATGAATGTAATAAGGGACAGAATTATAAACTTTCAACATTGCAAAGTGCAGTGTATTGCATGTGTTTAGACTCCTTGATGTTTGCCGTATTAATGATTGTTTTACAGTAGGCCTGATAGGAGGAAGAAATATGACGTGCAAGCCCTTTTTCTAAGAGAAAATATTTTTTGTATGCTTCTAGCTCTAAGATTTGTCGTAGTCAAGACCATTAAAACCGGAAGAGGGCAGGTGAAGAAGTGGGAAGGAATTCGGCACTTGCATTATTTGTAGTGAATTAGGAATAACACGCAAAACTGAAATACAGTTGGTCGTACGGGTATTTGAAGCCACTTAAAAATTATTAGCCCTTGCAACATCCACCCCGATAGTAACAGTAAGTTAGTAATTTCACGTGAACCTACCTGTTCAAACAACGCTGCGATCTGATGCTTTGTTGTAATGAATTACCATTTTAATTGTAGTCAGTGTAATTTCAATCCAAAGTGGTAATGGAGATACTGTAGTCCTTCCTCATCAGCTTCCTTTGGCTAAGGAAGATTGTCAGCAGAATTTTGCAGGATGTTGAACGAAGTTATAGACCTTACAAGAAAGGATTTTTTTTTTTAAATTATACACCAATGAAGCAGGGCACCATTAGCCTACATTTAGGACTCCGTGTGCTGTTTGTCAGCGTGTTAACGAGAAACGTTTGGTTTGTAAATCTATTCTGTATTTTGTTCACGCGTTACCACCCTGGTGTAAATGCTAGTACGTTGCACCCGGCCAAGCACCCATAATTTCTGCACTTACCTCCTGCATGATCTGTTCAAATTGTAAAAAAGAAGTAAATTTACGTCAATCAATTCATACGAGTGAATTGAGTGGCGATGTTTCGTGGTGCAAAGATTATGATGTTTTTATTATAACTGTGAAATTTTCCTTCCATATTTATACTGCTACTGCTATTAAGAATGTGTGCCTATGCCGAGGCTTACGATTTCCCACACGAGATTAGATAATGGTGCTAACAAATTACGAGAGGAGAAATCACTGATAAAGAAGATAAAGAAACTGATAAGATGAAATTTAAACAGGAACCATAGGAAACCATATCATCTTTCCAATCATAATACAAAATATTCGTTATCATGCTATGAAATATCATTCTTTAACATTGAGTCGTATGCCACAGAAGTTTGTTGATATTGCTACAATTAAAGTTAAAACGTTATGTAATTTGTTTATTTCCATTCTTAGGTATTTACGGCTTCTTAACGTCGACTTTATTAGAGCTGGGAGGAGTTTGGTGATTAGGAACGGGAAGGAATTAGGTTATTGCCGTTTGAAGGAATGATCTAATGATCTCGGGAAATCAGGATGGCTGGAAGGGGAATAGAACCAGTAATCTGCCGTATGTCAGGTCCACCACCAAACGAGCACGGTTGCAGTATGCAGTATTAAACACAATATCGTAAACACATAGCAGAATTAACCTGAGCAAAAATATAGTAACTCTTTCTAAATTTCAAGGAATATTCCGTTGATTAACGAACAACTCTGAAAAAAGCCCAGTACGTAATTTATTATACCTCAGTATTACTGTTGACATACGTAGTGATCAATACTAGGAGTAAACACAACTTTCAGGATACACTGTCAAACGTAATGGAAAAGAAGAATATTTTCTGTAGTCTACTTATTCAATACCTGACCACAAGCGATGCTAAATGTAACTAAAGCAATCATATATTTTCACAAATAAAAGAATTTCTGCGTCAGTAACAGTTTTATTTTGCAAGAGATTTTTTATATGGGACCATGGAAACCAAAGAGTCCACTGAAAGGTAGGTAACGCAACATGGAATTATTTACATGCACCTAAGTGGTGCATGATTGTGCAAAAACTGTGTTCAGTTTTAACAGTTAATAATGATATGGTGCACAGTTTTTCAAAAAAATATTTTTCTTACTACTTAGTTTTATGTTTTTCCAACACTGGATTTTTTTTGTGGTTATGGGTTGATAACTGAATCAAATACAATCATTTTAAGTTTATTTTATTAATTCAGATTTACATAATAAAATTCCAAAGCAAAATAATTTCTAACCGAAGACAAAATGTTTGAATAAATGATAATTACGTATACCACATGGTGTGCAACATAATAACAACTGATTGTTTTATTAGTTTAGAATTACATGGTAAAATTCCAATGTAACTATTCTATTATTTTCTAATCTAAAACAAAATATTTAATTGTGTAGTAATTACATTATACGGGGGTATAATTCAATGTTACGTGCTTTGTGCTTTTTATTATTCTAGAATTACATTATAAAAATCCAAGGCAATCTATTCTAATTTTTTTTTTTTTTTTTTTTTTTTTTTTTTTTTTTTTTTTTTTTTTTTTACACAAAATACAAAATGATTAGCAAAAACCAGACAGGCATGTAAGGCACGGAACGGCAGAAGACGCTACATAAGCGGCTGCTATTTGTTCAAGGTGGTGTCCAAACTGCGGAAAAAAAGAAACACATATATTAAAGACGGGAATGACTAGCTACTTTAATTTGTTTCTCCTTGCCTCTCTTATTTAATAACCATTGATAGTTTAACAATCTTTAGCGTCGAATTTGTCTTAGAAACAAAACTGAACAAGTGTACATGGAATATGCACATGGTAAGATCTCACTTTAGATGCTCCATGAAAAAGACATCTTCGTGATGCAAAGAATCCATTAGGTCCTAGTTTATGTGAATGTATTCGCCAGTGTGGCTCAGTGCCGGGCAGGAACCAGTCATCCAGCGTGGTGGGTGAGTGGTTAACGTTCTGGCCTCGCATTCGGGAGGACGCCGGTTCGAATCCTCGTCGGGGCATCCAGATTTGGGTTTTCCATTATTTCCCCAAATTACTACGGGCGAATGCCGGGATGCTTCCATTAAAAGGCCATGGACGAATTCCTTCCCGTCCCTTGACCCCTGTCCCATCCCGCCTCTAATGACGTCGACCAGGCGTAAAGGCCTAAGTAAAAAAAGGAACGAGTCCTGGTCCCGGCGTACCGGCCGACCTGATTGCAGTTTATATTCGGCTTTTCATTTTTCGCAATCACAAAGATGAATGTGTGTGTAATGTCTGCGGAAATGTTCTATGAAAGAACTGGGGGATTATTTGCCTCTAGTTAAAAAACGAAAGCGTTGTTAAGGAAAGCAAAGCTGTTTTTGTAGAGTTTCTAAACATAGAATAAGCTTTTTATAATCTTATAAGGGACAAACTTTTCAAAATTCTGAAGAAGTCAGGTCTAAAATATCGAGATAGAAGAATAATTTGTAATCTCAACAAGAATCAGATACAATAAAAGTAGAGAATTACGAGAGAACAGTATCTGCTAAAAAGGTTATGAGACAGGGTTATAATCCATCATCAATAATATTCAAATTGTATGTAGAGAAAGAAATAAATGAAGTAAAAATAATGAGTATGGCATAAGTGTTCAAGAAGAAACAATTAGTTAAGTAGCGATTTTATCGTGACATTGTCCTGCTGAATGACATGAAAAACATATTGAGGGAAGAATTAGAACTGAATATGAAAAGCCATGAAGAGTAATTCTTTTGCTTAGAGCTTAACTCCTCATCGATGTCGAGGTCATTAGAGGCGGGAAAGTACCGAAGACAGGAATTGGTAGAAGGGCGAAGAAAAATCATGGTATAGGAAGGTGGGGATACCAGAGGAGCGTGGTGCTCTATCGCAAATGAAATTAAAGTTAATAGAATACATGAAATTAGTGTCAGGTGTAATAAGAAAAGCAAGTGAATTTTGTTATAGTTTAAGTAAAATTACAATTGATGTCCGCAGTTTGAATAGTAATTAAAGCATAATAGCATTAGTGAAATGACCCTTCGTGAAAAATAGAAAACATTCTGTTTCAAAAATAGGTATAGGTCTCAGTAAGAACTTTCTAAAGCTGTATGTATGGAGCACAGCACTTGTTGGTGCCAGAAAAAAGGAAAATCGAATCATTTGAAATGTGGTGCTATAGAAGGAAGGTAAAAGGTATGTGGAAAGGTAAAGCAAGAAATCAACGTGTTTCGGAAATGATGGGCGAGAAAAGAAGTTTGAAAGAAGATTGATGGAAAGGAGAGAAGAGATCGTTTTTGAGATACTTGGAATTGATTAATTTGTTAGTGGAGGGGACAGCTTAATGAAGAAATTATAGAGGCACATGTAGATTATACTGCATAAAGCAGATAATTGGGGCACAAAGTTGTAATGGGTATGCTGAGATGAAGAGCTCAGGCTCGGAAGAGATAAAGGTTTACAACAAACCAGACAAGAAACCGAAGAGAGGAAAAATCTATTGAGTAATTTTTGCGAGATGCTTTGACAAACAAAAATTCTAAAAAAAAAAAAAAAAAAAAAAAAAACAGCTGTTTCATCTTCATGGATTTCCAAGTATTCCATCCACATAATTTTCTCAAAAGTATCTTGAACTGTTCCTAATGAAAATCCAGTGTTTACGCAACAACATCCTTCTCAATGCCTACAACAATGATGAACAGATACAAGTAATGCTGTTTATTATTCTCAGTTGCGGTATTAACACCTCGCTCACTCAAGGAATGCTGTTGGTTACGATTGTAATCTATTTGACGATATTTGACACTCGTCATGGAACTTGCTGGTTCGACCCCCCGTGGTGGTAAGAAATTTAACTATTCGGAACCTAGCCAAAAGGGTGAGAGTGTGGGTGATGCACGATTACAAATAGCCAGATAGATTACCTAAGGGGTGAAAAATACACGAAACCTCTTCTCACTGCGTATGAAAGAACAATAGACATAAAAAAAAACAATGCAGTGTGGATGCCTCCTTCCTTTAATCTCTCATAAACAACAAACACACTGAAAAAATTGATACACAAACAAAAATACTCAAACAAAATCACAGTCATCCAAACAAAGAAATACTTTGGAATGCTATGCACAGTGGGTGTTCACAAGGGAAAACCATATCAGTTAAGTCTCTCCAGGAAGTAAAAAACCTCCAGCGTTCCTGCGAAGTAACTGATAAGGGCTGTGGACTGCTCGTGGGACCAAGTGAGGTGGGTGAGCGATAACGCTCTGGCCTCGCATTCAGCAGAACGCGGATTGGAAACCCCGTCAAGCAATCTAGATTTGGGTTTTCCATGGTTTCTCCAGATCACTCCAGGTGAATTTAGGGATGGTTCCTTCAAAGGCCGTGGCAAAATTCTTTCCCATTGCTTGCCCCTCTCTTTGCCCCTTTCCTTTCCCTCCTCTAATGACAGAAAAAAATGGCATTTGGATTTTGATGTTCCTTTAGCATCATCGAACGAACGCTTTTGAGACTAATCTTAAACAAGTTAAGTGAGTCGGTCCTGTATTTTTAACTATGTAAAATGCTGTGGACAGAATCCTTACTAGTCAGATCCTTCGCAGACGTTGATATGAGAGCTGTAAAGTGAGGATGTTAACCGGCACCTGCTCAAGCCACGGCATACATTTATGGCAATTTTCGAAATGCGCAGTGGGAACATTAGTATGTGTATCAACTTGGGTCACTGCTACTTATCGCAAAGCCGAACATTAACAATTTCAAGGAACTGCAAGTAGTGTAGAACTCAGCGCGTTCATTGGCTGTTTATCTTTTCATTGTTTGCCATATCCTTGCTGAAGGCGGCAGGGTCACTAAGGAAGTGTAGTGAGGTTGTCTGCAAACCGAAGCTTGGAACAAAACACGCTATTTATATTATTGTGTTTTGTAACGAGTAGGTTTTGAGTGGTATAGTGGAGAGCATACCAGGTGAATAGTTTTATTACGATTTTTAGAAATACCATCAAAAATAGTAGTTGTAATTGACAGCAAGACAACCTCTATATTCGACCGTGGTACAGCCCTGAGTCGGGTATGGCGGTGCTTTAAAACACTCTACCAGATCAGTAGGACGATTTGCAGAGTTTCTTGTTTGCTAAAAACATAGTTCGGTAGTGAAATTATAATTCTCATAAAAGATGTAAAGCTACTGGGCTTTGATTGTGCTTCACGACGTGAGAACATAAAAAATTAATTTCTCCTACTTAGCTTCGAAGTAAGTGCTCGGAAGTTCCAGCCTGATAAGTAATAAAAATTCCCGTATTGTTGGCCGATGAGGTACCTAGTTCGAGGCCCAGTGTTGGATGCAATTTTCTTCTTTCGCTACTTCACCAACAGGGAATACCCGGGAGCGTGTGTGAGTGGTAACGTTTTGGCCTTGCATTTGGGAGGACGCGGGTTCGAATCCCTGTCCTGCCATTAAGATTTCGGTTTTCTGCGGTTTCCCCAACTCACTCCAGGCGAATGCCGGGATGATTACTATGGTCAAATTCCTTCCTGTTTCTTTCCCTAGTCCTTTCCAGCCCCTAATGTCCTCTTCGTCGACGAGGCCAAGAGCAAATAGCAAAAAGAAAAAGAAATAGATTCAGGGATGGAACAAACTGGAAACTGGATATAATAAATCGTTATCCAGGCCTAATACGTTCCGAAGGATGCATCCAATGAATCTTTAGTTTGCGGGCCAACCATCTCATACAAACCCACAAGCGCGCACACAATAATAATAATTGTTGTCTGTCTCTCTGTTTGTCTGTATTTTCGCGCATCACGGATTTTAACTAAACAGCCCCTAGTCATAGCTTATGTTATCGGTTTGGATATTGGATATCTTTTATCCCAAAACGTTACGAATTCCCGATCACACAGAAATTTTTTTGACTGTCAGCACATTACGCAGAAACTAATAAATGAATTTCTACTAAACTTCACATAGTGATATTTTATGTCCCAGATTAGTATAAAGAATACTTTTCATCCTGATTAGTTCCATATTTCGTCCGCGATAAATTTTGGAATTTTTGGCTAGCCATTTAATTCTATATCCATTTAATACTGTTTATGGATCGGTCTGCCCGGTTGATTAAGGCATATGGCTGGAGTACGGAAGGTTTGCGGTTCGAAAAAGGGTCTCAGCTGAAATTAAACTTAACCTCTGGAAAACCTCTCCTTTGATAATGTGATGATTCTAGAACTCTCCGTGGTTCGTAGATTCCCTATTCCTGGAACGATTACAAGGTTATGAGGCTACAACAGAAGCACAATGCGCAGGCAGAAAGAAACTGTCACCAGGTCTTTGAGAACACCCGAAATTATATATTGTTTGGTGGAACTTTCTCGCAGTCGTAATACCTGCATCAATACGGTGATGTGTTCAACTTCGCAGTTCCATTAGACAAGTTATATGACAGTTTACATACATATAAATAAAGCAATCTGTTCATTCACACGACAATCACCACCAGTTCAAATATTGCTTGCACAGAAGTTGTGTGACTATGGGTCATCAGCAATCATAGACTTTCCAACTAGTAGTAGTTTTAAGGAAAAATAGAATCAAATGATGCGCTTAAACCCGACTAAAATGTTGCGCACAACATAAATTCAGAAGGAATGAATGAGATTCCAGAAAACGAAAAAAAAAAAATACAGGACTACTTCTCTGCATTTACCTATCCATCTAATATTTCTTTGATAGCTCATTTGTGAATTAACAACAAAAATCTCAAATGTCGTGTTACGAAGTCGTGGGCACAGATAGTTTCTAAATAAAAATATACCCTGGGATGGCGATAAGAAACAGGAGGGGATTCGAGAAGTCTGTTGACGAAGGAAGATGTAGTCAACAACAGAGAAGACTTGAGACGATTAAACATATCCTATCCTTCAGCGGAGAGGGTGATGTAACGAGAATAGAGGTAGACCAACAGCGCTTCATGAAGAAATTCAAGTGTTTTGTAAGTGACCAAATTCTCAATAAAATATATGCTATCTCTGAACTGCGGTCAAAGATAATATAATGCTGACAAGATTTCCACAAGTCTTTATGAATATTTGATTAACTACAACATGTGTCAGTATTCCCAAAAATAAGCACCTCATCCAAAATCGCGAAAGCAACTGCTTCTTTTACTATCTGGGATTTATGATATCAACTACCACGCTGTTAGTGCTAGAAATACTAAAGAACAGGTTACTACTAAAACTAATACAAATATGAAATTTACAATTCCTCAGGGAAGCCAATCTTTCAGACGAAACTGCTAACAATACCTTACTTATATCCGCTATCTACTGATCTATAGCAACTGATCCAGCCAAAGTAACCGGTGTTCTCTAAATACCGCAGCTTTTCGTGAGATAAAATTAAACAATAAAGTTAGAAGAACTAATCATTTATAAAGAGGCATGCTAACTTTAGACAGAAACACAGATGTTAAATAGTAATGCACGTTGGAGCTCCAGCAGTGCTATTAGATAAACGGCATTATTGCCAGGCTTAAAGTGTTTTTAACTACTACTCAAAGAAGCTCTTTCATCCATGTTCGAAGAACCATTTAAAATTTGTTAGTGTAGACTGCCTCGGTCTTAGCGGTATCGCATGCTCTAGTGCATCGACACTACCCACAGATATAAGCGAAGTTAGTTTAGTGTGTATGGTATTCAGTGACGTGTGGAAATAAACATTTTGTAACTGAAACGATGTCAAAGATACAATACTTAGTTATGAATAACGTGAAACATTTTTAAATTTTTGATAAAATACCAGAACAACTTTTTCCTGACCAATCGTTGTACACCCGAAAAGATTTCATAAGAACGAAAGAAGAAAAGGTTTATTTAAATACGGCAACAATAGCAACTGTTTCATTAACTGTCTGAGGCTTTATGAAATTAACTACCATCCAGTAAATACTTCCAACTAACTACGACATATTCTAATAGAATAAGGTCGTTAAAAAATAAAAAAAACACACAAACAGTTTCATTAACAATAACACCGAGGCTGCATTTTTAAAAAGAAAATAGATATCATCAGCATATGCTTACCTTGATTTCATTCTCTTTCCCGAGCGAAGAACCATCGGCTCAATGTAGTTTTTCCTCCGGGTCGTTCGAAGAAACAGCGGCTCCAAAGGTGGTCGACGCTTTCTGCGCTGCCCGCCGATGCATGTTGGTTCCTCGCCTTCCACAGTGGGATTGTTGTCCATTTGCGAAAAAACCATTGTTATCAATTTGCAAAGAATCATTGCCATCCACTTTTGAACAACCAGTTCCTTCCAAAAGTGGATTAGAGTGGTTCATAGCAAGTGAAGAATCATTGTCATCAATTTTTGAAGAACTAATGTCATCAAAAACTGAATAACTGTGGTTCTTCACAACAGAAGAATCATTACCATCATGTTTTGGAAAACCAGTTTCGTTCAGCAGTGAACGACTTGGGTTATTCGCCAGGAGAGAATCATTGCCATTAATATTTGGAAAACTAGTATTGCTCATAGATGGATCACTCAGGTCATTCACCAGTGAAAAATCATTATTATCAAGTTCTGGAAAACTATTGTCGTCCAGAAATGGATCATTCAGGTCCATCGCCAGTGCAGGAGCATTGCCATCAATTTCTGAAAAACAACTGTCATTCGAAAATGAATGATACTTATTAATCTCAAGTGGAGAATTCTGGCAATCCATTTCTGAAGACATATTGTCGATCCAAAACAAACAAATCTGGATCATCTCAAATAAAGTATTAATGCTTTCCGCTATAGATGGGCCATCGTTATTAATTCTCAATGAAGCTCTTTCATCCATGTGCGAAGAACTCGGGGCTGCCTCCGCTTCGGTCGTCGCCTGTTCTTCAGCATGACGTCGAGCAGCTTCTGTTAAAGCACAAACGTTCCTAAGTACGATTTACAACAACATAAAAGCGTATATTCTCACGTAAAACTGCTTAGATACCTTCTCGTAGTTCTCTACCAAGGACCTCATTTAAATACTTCAGGTAGAGTAGAGCACTGAATTTTCCATCTAAAAAAAAAAAAAAAAAAAAAAAATCTGTATCAATTTTAAACTGTTTTTATTATAAGTAGAAAACACTCAAATAACCAATGTTTAGTACTGTAAACCGTATGATGTTGTGCGGTAGCACTTACCTTCGAAAAAGTCACGATCGTCGGGACCCATCGCTGTGACAGTAGTGAGTGTGACTGAGCTGACCCTGCTGGCCAGACGGTGCTTCCTATCGCCTGCCACACACTGCGCATGCGCCGACCCACAATTTTCCCCGTAGACTTGGAAAAATGTGACCTTCCAACCAAAACTCGTAAAATTTTCACTAGCCAGCTACAAAGTAGACTGAATGTTATAAACGTCTTACGAAACTGAGAAATACAATATTACCAGCTGCCTTCCGACACAGTTGTGTAATTCCAATAGCAATACCTGTAATGGATATTATACAGCCTGCTAAGACAGTAATAAAGTCCCACGAATTCCTGAACCGTTGTCACTAGATCTGAAAATGTATGCATGGATATCAGATCATCCTACTCCCGCTTCGAGCCTCTAAAATCTGATCCAACCTTCTCACAACACCAAAACTTAAACTAGGTGCTATCTTCCCCATGATTGTTTGGAAAAGGATTATCTGCAAGTAACCACCTGTCTTTCCGACTTAAAATAATCACAAATTTTTTTCCAAGCAAACGTTTCAATGTTTTATTTGATATGTTACTTTCTGATCTTAGAACTTCTCGAAAATTTGGTTTAACTCCTACTTTTCTGGAAATGGTGATCAGATAGTTACTCAGCCATAGCAGAAACTCAGTGTCAAACTTATCTAAAAAAGGAGAAGATCAATAACTTTATCTCACGTAGATGAATATGCTTCACGAAATTATTCTTTACCACTAAAATATTATTTGTATAAAAAAACTTCATGATTATCATTGTTATCTCAATGAATACGATTTTTGTGTTATTGCTGTTTAAAACTCTCGGTCCAGCAGCATCGGCAAAGAATGAAGAATATCGTTATTTTCAATGACATATGCATATATTTCGGAAACTATAGGTTTCTAGACATTTAAGTTATTTTGCTCCTAGTACGTAAATGATTCAGGTAACTTCAATCGGCTGAGTGTAACGCTCAATGCGCTCACCCAATAAATATCTGCGCACAAATGTGGGTCAAGCTTACAGTTTCATTCTCACTTGCTTTACAGTTTTAATATTTTTGTAATTGTTTGTTCAAAAATACAACAGCTATTGTTAAGGTGCTATTTTTTGCTGGAATATCATATTCATATATCTAGCGCTGTGAAACCAGTTAATAAATGAAATCCTCTGAAATTATTTCTGCAGTGTCAGTTAATCGCATTCCTGTTCATCACATCTGATGATCTGGTGTTGCACCCCTGTCAAGGATAATCATCTCATATTGAATCACAGTAATATACTGCACCTTGATCAGTAATCAAACTTCGGAAACTCGTCACATGTGAATATTTCCCGGCTAGTTTCCTTCTTTCAACAAAAGTAGTTAATCTTCCTTTTTTTCTTAGCGACTTTACGGCTCGTCGATATCAAGGTCGTTAGAGCAGATAGAAGAATGGAATGGAATTCGGCCATGGACGTTTGAAGGATCCACACCAGCTTTTTCCTGGAGTAATTTATCCTAACCCTTCAAAACTGGCTGGACGGGGATTTTAACCAATGTCCTCCCGAATGCCAACGTTGCCGCTCACCCACTAGGCTCGGTTTTAACGTTCTAAAATTGAGTATTACTTGGTAATTACAACGCATAGCATGAATAAGACAACATATCGTCAAATATTAGCTTGCTTACTTGATTACATTACACAAGGGGGGGGGGAGAAACTTCTAATTTTCAGAATGAAATTAGAGAGTTATACATTTTTCTTTTTACTATTTCCAAAGTGCTAGAAGTTTTTAGCTGATTTTCCTGACACAGATAATAGGATAACACAATTCTTGGAAATTTTGACGTCAAATTAAATTTCAAGAAATCAAAAGTGAAAAATTATAGACAAGTCCTTTCTATGACCTGAATCCACGTGCAGAGATATGGTGATTGAGTGTGTTAACTGAATCCACACCAGGCCTGGTTACAGAAGTAGGACAGCAAGTTCCTTTCCTTTCTGTGCCAAATTAATTTATGTGGTAGATAATAATAATTACGTGTGGTCGTTATAACCTGGTGACAAGGTTTCTATTGGCTGCGCATTCCGCACCTGTCGTAACCACCTACACCTAACCCGGCAATCCTGCCGGGTAAAGGGGATCTACAGTTTAACGTGGAATCTGAACCACGCAAGAGTTCTGGCGTACTTCACATTACATAGCAATCTGTGATCGAGGTGAAGGCCGGGTTAAATGCCTATGAAAATCCCCGCCGAGACAGGGATTCGAACCGGGGACCTTTCGATCTCCAGTCAGACGCCTTAACCACTGAGCCACCAGGCTGCTATGTGGCAGATAACTGTAGTTAATTGTAGGTTGTTGTTATGAACCTGAAGGTGAAGGAGATTAGAGGATAAAACCCGGTGCAGGCACAATCATACTTATCCGTCGGAAAGACGCAAAGGGATCGCCAAGATTAACAAGATGAATCACCAACAGTGCCTCCGTACTAGCAGCGGAGAGGCATGGGATTAACCCAGGACGTGGTATATAAACTGATGATTAGGGATCATGCACCGCCATCTTGTATTACCTTGCTGGCCAAGTGATGAATGGTTTAAATCTAGTCCACTCAAACCAGCTGACAACGTTGCAGTTGCTAAATGCCATCACGTTGTAACAATGATCTAAGTATTTCTGGCTACATATGTTAATCAAACTACTTGTTACTTCAATCTGTCGATACGAAGAGGTCTCTTTAGCCATTGCATAAAAACTATATTTTTCAGAAAAATGGGGAGAATCGCAATGTCCGGCTTCACACAAGTCATTTTTAATTATCAAGAACTACTGAAAAAAAATTTCATTAAATTCGGCGCTACACATTTTTTGATTCTACCTTTGTACGCCACGAACTGATTCTGCTGTTCATTAGATCCCTGTGATCCGCAGGATGACACTGCTAGTTTGGTTAAACATTTTGTCCTTACTGGTTAGTACTGTGTATCTTACTCAAGATGACCTAATTTAAACCCTTGAAGTATTTTCAAAACAATAGTGTGTGGAAAATTTTTTATGGTCACACAAATGAAATTCTGTGACGGTGTAGTGCCAGAATACCTTCGAGTTGATGTTCACGTGCTTCAGTTGTTCCCTTGTGCCCGTGTGGTCGCCAGTACTGATACAGTTTGGTGGCCTCAGCGGTGCGGTCTGCATTCCTGTGTTTTTCCGCCAGTTATCGTCAAATGCTACCAAAGGAGTGATAGTTATTTCTAGGCTTCAACATTCCAACATCGTTTTGGCGGCAGCATTTACAGTCTCGATGTTTATAAGTTACAAAATACGAGATTAGCCATTTAATATCGGGTTACTAATTACTGAACTCAGAATCTCACCTATGCAATTTCAGAGATGTTTACAGTAGGATATTAAGGTTAATTTCAGAGAATATGCGTAATTTAAATGTTAATGGTGTGCTTTTGAACTTCGGTTTACATTCTTTAATTATTGCTTCATAATTAGATGTTTCCTTATGGTCCCAGAAAAAGGATTATTATTTTACTTCATCTAACAATTTCAATTTCTGACATGCCTCGTCTTTTACGTCGAATTTAGCCATACTCAATATTGACGTTATAGATATTCGCAAGTTAGTGAATCCAAGCAATGAGTGTTCTGGTGGCTAATTTAGTTAAGGGGCGTGGCAGGGGAAAAGTGAGTTTAACTGTTAATATTCCGGCCCCGGTCTGAATTTTTACGTGAAAATAAACTGTCCTCCCCGTGTAATAAATCCAGCAATGTTCTTGTGAAGTCTTTCGGATTCCAGTTGACCCGGTAGGAGTACCGAGTTAGCTTAGGTGGTTACGACAGAGGCGCATTGACTATCCATTAGGATACTAAAACCACGTGATATTATTACTGAAACCAGTAGTTTTATGGCTTCGACGAGCATTTGCTAAACCTGTTGTCATTTATGAGTACGAAAACAGTTATTCAGAGAAATTAAGCGATATAAAAGAGTTCAGAGCAGTGTTGCAAGAATAACGTCCTCGTGGGTTCAGTTAGTCAAGTATTGTTCTTTGGAAACCTTGAATTTAATTAACATTTTAGGTGTTGTTTATTACACACAGCGATTTATTTATTTAAGTTGTTGGGATCAAAACTAGACCTATAATTCTTGTCATAATAAAATATAGTATATAATTATTCATTTTTGATAAGTTGCTTTTTATAATAATTCATTTATTTTCAGTATTTGTAAATATAAACCCTGAAAAAGATAATCGTATATAGTAATATAGGGTAATGGTTGTAATGATAATAATAATTGATACCAGAACCATGAGATTTATGTTTACTATATACTGAATAACAATTCATTTAAGTATGAATCCAAGAAATAATGGCCGGCCTCGGTAGCGTAGGGGCTAGCGTGTTAGCTCCGCGTGCCGAAGGTCGCTGGTTCGAATCCGGCCGCGGGCATGGATGTTGTGTGTCTGTGTGAATGTCTTGTCCGTCATATGGTGTCTATACTTAGGAATCATAAAACGTACTGGAGAAACTAATTCACATGAAGAGATATCGGAAACACATTGAGCTGGCTGAATGGCTTAGTCGCCGAATGCCATTATTAAAAAAAAAAAAAAAAAAAAAAAAAAAAAAATAGGGGCAATTTCCCCCCCCCCCCCCAATGATAATAATCTTAAGAAAATAGAAAATTTGATAGTTTTATTATCATTTATAGATCCAATGATTTGATATAGTCAAAATACATTGTTTAGGTAAAACATCATAACAACTGTTAATCTGAGAATAGAATAAATAATAAAGTAAAATTCCTATATTTTCTCTCTTATATATTCTAAAAATTCTGTAGTGAACTGAGGCAGTTAACTTTGCAGAAATATCTGTAATACGCAGGCAACCTTATTATAAGCATAATAAGACGTGAATAACGTTTTGTTTTGTTTTTTTCTTATGGCTTTACGACTCGTCGAGGTTAGAGGCGCAATAAAACTGGGAATGAGGAACGGGAAGGGATTCGGCCATGGCCTTTTGAAGGAAGCATCCCGGCATTCGCCTGGAGTGATTTGAGGAAACCATGCAAAACCAAAATTTAGAAGCCCGGAGTGGAATTCGAACCGGCGTCCTCCCGAATGCGAGGCTTGAGCGTTAACCACTAACCCACCACGCTCGGTAAGGTCGATAAGCATGTGCATATAAATAAACTAATGGTAGCAAAGGAAATGTTACGGTTACGGTACAGATTAGGATAGGTGCAATGCACCCTCCGCCACCCACTTTTAGTGAATCGCGGTCTAATAGTAATAGTAAAAGTTTTTGTCCACCACATATTTACAACACTGCAGTCGCAAACTGATCTGTCAATTTGCACAGATCCCGAAGAGTGAGCGGTAATCGTTTTGGGCCTGACATTTGTTTCAAATCCAGATACTGCCTTCCAGATTTAGCTTTTCTGTGGGTTCCCGGAATTATTCCGAGATAATGCTACGACGTTTCCTCAGTAAGGTGCATGGCTGGTTTCTTTCTCTTTCTCTTTCTTGTAAACAGTCCCATCCTGGCTCAAATATCGTCTCTGCAGTCGAACCATAAATCCATAAACAATTGTGCTGTTGCACCTGGTCGGTATTTGACCAAATTTATTTTCCTGAATAATTACTGCTTCATCCACGCTAGATTAGGAAACCTACGTCCTTAACACAAAGCGACGAGCGGCGTACTTCGGTTGATAGAGCAAAGTCTGAACGGCTGGCATTCTATCAACCGAGCCGAGCGGTACGCCCTGGCATCACACGTTCGAATCCACGCCAGGTCATCATTACGATTTTCCAATGTTTACAGAAATCTTTCTAAGCGAATGCCGGAATGGCTCTTTCAAAAAGTCTAAGATCGAATTTCTTACCGTTCCTTACCCCTAGTCGTGATGACATCGACATCGAGGTGGCGTTAAGCCGTAAGAAATAAAAATGTATCCTTAACCGGTCGAGGATTTTTTTTTCCAGAAGTTGAACGCCTGGAAGTGCTCCACGGTCCAAATAATTCTTTGACGAGCAACAGTTAGAATGCCTAGGAGAGGTAAACAACGGCTTTAGCGTTGAAATGACACTGTCTCCTCCTTCGCAGTTCCGAAGACCAAAAACAGTGACTAGGAACTCTACACTCGCGAATCTCATTCGCTGTTTTAAGAAAATGACAGCGACACTCACTGTAATAAATAGAATACCCCATATTTTATATATTGATAACTAAGACTTAACTTTGAGTCTATTTTTAAATTACCACGGCTTCCTGTATGAATTTCTTTCTCTTTCTTACGACGCCATGGCTGATTCCAGGCGTAGGCGGTTAGCATGAACGATGTACCTCTCCTAGGTAATTCTCTTGGGAAGATGGACTGGGATGGTTTCCCGCTTCCTTTTACATTGTGTGTTCGTACGTGTTATTGTAGGTGTGGATAACTGTGATATTGTATGTATTGAGTGTACAGTGTAGTTTGTGCTGTATGAAATTAGAGATGAAGGAGGGAGGGTGCTGGCTCAATCAGGCCTACTCATCCAAAAGACACTTTTGGACCGTCAGGCTTGACTGGAACCAGGTAACCCCGTGTCAGCGTCCGACAACATCAGAATGCTGTATCCAAATAGCTGAGCCAACCCAGATATGAGGGGGGGGGGCATTGTGCAGTTACCTTATAATATATTAAAACTGTTTTATTGGAAGTTCGTGTTGAAAACCTGCGACTAATTGGCGGTTAGTGACCTGTTGGGAGGGTATTACACCACTGATCCACTGCAGACCCCATAGTCGATGTCAGACCGTAGAGGCCTTAACTGGTGATGGTGGCCCCAAATCTCTGTCGCACCCATACAAACCTCGTACAACCTTTCACCTTTCACTGGTACAATCACAGCCGCAGCCAAATTTGGATTAACCTTAAATGTCTTGGCATACAATATCTGACCTGCTTGAAAACGACCTTTGCGCCCCCTTGACGAGGCTTAGTATGCTTGCAAGTTGCAAAGTAACTTTCGCGGTTGCGGGCTGTTCAATAACTTGGTCGGACTCTTACTATCCTATTTGATACAAGAATACTGACTATAGCTGTGGCCAATTCTATTGGCGGGTGGCGTCAAATGCGCCGTTGCCAAACCGTGCGCGTAACAGTTGTTTTCACCTCTTTACTTGTAGTAATAGTTTGTATCGTGTTTTAAGTAATTTATAATCACTATTCTGTGATAAAATATTGATTCATGTCATTTCGTTAGGAAAGTTATGTCATTGCAGATACATTTAATATAATTGGAGGTTTCAAAAAACCTGTTATATATATTATTATATTACCTGCACAAAAAAAGGCTTTCTCCACAGACTTAGGAAACTTATTGAAATACTCTTTTTCTTTTATTTGTGTCTAAAAATCCACGTGTCAAATTTTATTTTCAGTTTGTATATTATAACTGAGCATTCTGGCAGCTTAGTGGCTAAGGCGTTTGCTTTCAAAACGTTTGCTACTCCTGCCCCGGGTACGAATCCCGGCAGGCGCAGGGATTTTGAGAGTTGTGTTTAATCATATGAGCTATGCCAGGACGCTTCGTGGTTCCGATTCCAAGTTAAACTGTGAGTCCCAGAGGAAAGAAACTGGCCGTCCTACCTCTGACACAATGGCTTAGTATGCCTCCTTCGGGTTGTGGACTAAGTTAAGTTATATTATAACTAGAATAAAATTTTTATTTTGTTATCCTCTGCAGTGAAAAACTTGCATAATTAACGAAAAAATTATTTGTTTATATATTACCACTCATCACTGTCGTAAAATTCGTGTACTGTCCTCCTGACAATGTCCCTGTCATAGTCGCTAAGCTTTTTTAGAGTGCTATATTGTTTCATATTTTTCTTCCGAGAAACAGATGTAGGTTATTTTCCCTCAGGACACACGCGCTGGACAGTTCTCAAACCGACATCACAAACTGCAGCGCAAATAGCCTGTCAGTTCCTTAAATTTTTTCGCAATATGTTTGTTTTTTGCGGTAACAAATCACTAAAGTTTTTTATTTAATTACTATCAAGTATGTCCATATTTTTCAAGTCTTTTCTCACCAGCGTACATGTAGATGACAATTTTTTTTTCTTACGGCTTTACGCCTCGTCGACGGGATAGGTCATTAGAGGTGGGATGGGACTGGGGACAAGGAACGGGAAGGACTTCGGCCATGGCCTTTTTGAAGGAAGCATCCCCCGGCATTCGCCTGGAGTGATTTGGGGAAACCATGGAAAACCCAAATCTGGGTGCCCGGACGGGTATTCGAACCGGCGTCCTCCCGAATGCGAGGCCAGAACGTTAACCGTTCACTCACCACGCTCGGTGACAAAATTTCACCATTGTTGTCCGCAAGAAGTTTAAAATATTTGTGCACATTGTGAATGATAGATTTATTCTGCCGGCGAAACTCTGTTGTCTTCTTCAGCCGCAGTGGTTCTACTGTCGATGACGTGCCTCTTGTTAGAGTCGTTAGTCCCGAAACACCTGGAGTAGGAGAATAAGTATCTTCCCGAGTATCCGTTTTTTGTAGCACCATTCTCTTGCTAAATTATCCCAATTATAAAATACTACACTTTTTTATTTGGTAAAATTATTATAGTAAATAACTGTAATTAATAAATAACTAAAACGAATTAATATCGCACGTAAAAATCTCACATCACTAAAAATCAAGATATCCTCTCTCGAGCACGCTCACCCTCACACTGACACACTTTCTAATTCCCATTCACAGGTTCACACATATTTTTGTCACATATTTTTTGTGTATTGAAAGGGAGGTGGAAGGTTTGGGGTTGGGTTGCGAGCTGTTTTCGCTCGTATAAGGCAACACAGGCCGCTCAGCGTTGCAATTTACTAGTGATAGAAAGAGAGCGCATCGCGTGATTGATCCCAGGTACGGCAACAGCGCGTTTACACAGACCCGCCAAAGCATTTTGTCACAGCTATAGTAAGTAGCACCCTACTCGTATTAGTGTCTACTTCTCTCGCCTCGCGTATTGATTGTTTAAAAATCATAACAAATCGTCCTCTTTTCCATTAAATTGAGGATGAAATGGCGGCGCTGTTGTGCGTTGGATTCCATTAGCTTAACAGAAAGCACTCATTGTTAACTGGGGATCGTTACCCGTGAATATCTCCCGCAATAACCCTTCTGTGACGAATACCCGTTCCAAAACCTGGATTATCATATCGGTCGTAGTACTCCCAATTCATCTCTTCCTAAGTTATTTATGAGGTTAGTTGCCCCTAGAAATTCTCTGTCTGTTATAATTTCTCTTTCTGGATTCTAAAATTCATAAAGCTTCTTATCAATCCATGCTGCCCAATCTACAGCTCTTTCTCTTCCCTTTTGATAACTTTAAAATACAGAATCCTCGTAGCAGCCGACCGGGAAGGTTGTGCATCCGGTTCTCTCATCGTGTGCGCGATCAGCTCGTTTGGAAGTTTTCGAGCTGGCGAGTGTGTTTATATTCATCTGGTTGTTGTGAGCCATTTCCTCAATTGCGATAAATAATATTCAATGATGGAAAATTAACGAACCGCTGAAGATGCTTCAGACATGAAGTGAAACGCGTTCGGTGAAATAAACAAATATTCAATTGCATAGGCGTAATTATTCATATAAATATTATGTGTTTATATTATTTTATAATACATTCAGTCTGAGTCTTCCGAGTGATATAATTAGTATACTACTAAAATATTTCTGGGGACAACTAAATGATGGCTGACAAGCCGGATACGGGACAGACTATAAAGACGGCTTTAGAAACGTGCTACACAAACATCCCAATTCCAGTCTCACAATCAGTGCGAGTGATATGTCACATACTCAAACAGCAAGATCAGAAAACGAGCAGCTATTTACCTCTCACACCTCAGAAGAAGAGCAGCAACGCTATCAACAACTCCAACATCTACAGCAACAACATCAGTAGCTCCAGCAGCAGCAACTACAACAACAACAGCAGCAGCATCAACAGCAGCAGTTACAGCAGCAAAAGCATCATCAGCAGCAACAACATCAACAGCAGCAACAGCATCAGCAGCAGCAACAGCAGCAACTACAACAGCAGCAGCAGCATCAACAGCAGCAACAGCAGCAGCAGCAGCAACAAAAGAGGCAGTTTCCGGAGATGGAAACTGGGCCGGGAGGCGTCCCACCACAGGACCCGCACTTACCTCCAGGCTCGGAGAGGCGACAATCCTACAATTACGGGTGAGTCAAACCAACCAGTGAAACGTAGATGTGTGCAGAGACCATAAATTGGGCAGACCAAGGTAGTCCCACAACTAACAGAACAGACGGAAGAAGTGAATATGCTCGATACAACAAGGTCCATCGAGTTTAATCTATCCCTAGCTACGGCACTAGACCAACCCAGTCCTAACAACACGCAGTCTGATTTGATAGCTCCAACTCACAGAAGCAAAGACAATAGATACAATCCTACAGACAGTGGTCCGTACTATATTTTCGTAGAGAGCCTGGATAGGAATGTTCGAAACTTACACTCAATGTCTATAGGCAAATTAATATTCCAGCATAATAACACTATAAAAAGGGACATTATCAACATCACCTCCATGGGGAAAAACCGTCTTAGAATTGAAGCTAGCACTGCAGGTGTCGCCAATTCAATAGTACAACTAGAAATCTTCAAAACAAAAAACTTAGAACTATACATTCCTAACTTCTTGATCCACGAACAGGGAATTATAAGGAATGTGGACACCTCCCTGAGTGAGGAAGAACTTGTACAAGAAATAGTCTCCCCTGTCCCAGTGGTGCGTATTAAACGCTTCACCAAAAGGAGTCAATCGAACCAAGATCTTGTAATACCCATACCAGTCTGTTTGGTATCCTTTCGATCTCAGAGCCTACCGACCCATGTAACGATACTCGGAACCCGATGTGCTGTGGAACCATACGTTTCCCCCGTTATCCAGTGTGCTGTTTGTTTATGGCTGGGCCACCGTCAAGACCAATGTAAATCTCGTGAGACACGATGCAGTAGATGTGCTGGCCCCCACTTGGCGGTCAACTGTAATAATCTCTCAACTATATGCTGCGCCCTCTGTCGTGGCCAACATCATGCTACAGACAGAAATTGCCCAGTATATCTCAAACACCGGGAAGCAAAACAAGCCATCGCGTTCAGAACAAACGCTACTTTTCCTGGCAGAGAACAACAATTTCGTGGCTACGCTCAGGTGGCCTCTTCTACACCACAATTAAGTAGTCACACGGAATTTCCGACTCTATCAGCACGACTACAACACTGTCTGCCTACTCTATACTCAACACAACAGTCAATGTAACCTCTACTACAGGCACAATCACAACAGCCAGTACTACAGACGCAGCATCTGACCATAACACTACAACAACTACCGACTGCAGACGCGGCACGCCAAGTCGCACAGGCACCATCAGCTCCCAGTGGGGGACCCATACAAACATTCAAATACATCCAGTGTGCTTGAGCTCCCGTTGCTACACAGTTATGAAAAAACCGCTGCAGATCCTCCTCGATCTCTACATCCACCAGCAGAAAGTATGCTCTCTATGCAGCCAGAATCTTCAAGCTCTGCTCAGCAAAACATTGAACAAAACCTCATCAATAGATATGTCTGGTCAAAAGGACCAAAGTCCTCTAAAAACTCTCGCTTTACTAAAGAAAACTCATCTACAAATCTAAGACAACATTTGTTTACATACAATGGTCCCATGTCTCCAATTATCACGAGTAACCAGCATCCCGCGACCCCAGCCAGTCTGATCGAAACCCCTCAAACCTGCACCCTGCCCCGGGAGGGCGCTCAAATCGCCCGCAACATATAGCCTGTTGCAGTGCAACAACCAAATGACTTCAACCAGCCTACCGAGATACATTATACCAAAAACGGAACCTTGTTAGAAAAAATATTTAATCTAATTATGCTTCTGATCCAAGAAGCCAAAACTCCAACAGCGGATACATTTAACCCAACAATAATTTTAGAAATTCTGTCAACTATTCTACAACAAGATGGGAGAAATTAAGCTATACAATGGAACGCTCGTTCAATCAGAGAAAATTGGGAACAATTTCAACGAGAACTATGTGTTAAGCACTTACAATAATAATAAAAAAGGCCTCCATAAATCATGTAACTTACTAATACTAAATGTAACGATCTTTATTGTACAGTACATTGGCTGTTAGGAGATTAACATAAAACGTCGAGTGTTATTGTATTGAATGTTGTTGTCCATCGCAAGATTATACCAACATTGTTTTACTGATTTATTTTATGATCCATTGTGAAATATGACTTTACTACT
This sequence comes from Vandiemenella viatica, assembly GCA_031002005.1. NCBI lineage: Eukaryota > Metazoa > Arthropoda > Insecta > Orthoptera > Morabidae > Vandiemenella > Vandiemenella viatica. Next base: position 238,086,441 of record CM061921.1, on the reverse strand, counting down.
TTACTTGTCTAAACTAATGTAAATGTTGAAGCTGGCCGTATGGTCGATAGACCGAAGGTCATCAAAATAAATAAATAAAAAAAAGCTTTAAAATAATGGTTAACCATAATAGTCAGTTGTGTGATGGTACCTGCAGTGCCCAGTTGCTGTGATGGTAGGTGAATGGAACGCTCTGGACTCACATTCGGGAGGACGCGGGTTCGAATCCCCGTCTAGCCATCCAGATTTGGGTTTTCCATGGTTTCCAAAAATCTCTACAGGCGAATGCCGGGATGGTTTCTTCAAAAGGCCATGGTGCAATTCCATCCCGTTCCTTGCCTCAAGTCCTGTCCCACCATTAATGACCTTGGCGTAAAGTCATAACCAAACAAAAGTACCCATGTTTCTCCGTCAGTACTGCTCTTACCTCGTGCCATGACGTCACTCTGTCCGCAACCATCAATTTGACTCTAGCGAACATTACTATTTTCGCCCGAATACATTTAACTAACTAATCCTGATTCGCTGCTCTACCGTGACTTCACAGTAATAGATGAACTACTTTTTGCTACGATCAAAAGTATGTGGAACTAACCTGAGCGTCTCTAAATTGAAGTACCTAGATTCTTCTATTCGTATGGCTCAGCGGGATCTTTCTGTTCCCTTAGTGTTCCATATTATTCGCCTGCTTTCTGTGCACGGCATTCTTGTGTGATAGCTTTGTCTCGAAGACCTGTTGACTTTCAGTTCACTTACTCCTCGGCAACTTCAGCAGTCTCTTGTTCCGGCTCAACGATCCTGGCTAATTATGCTAGATGCTTAATCGCTATTCGTCACGTTATCACAGTGTTCTCTTGCTACGTCCTAACACCGGGTGTTTCAAAAATGACCGGTATATTTAAAAAATCAATAATAACTAAACGGGCAGCGATAGAAATACACCGTTTGTTGCAATATGCTTGGGACAACAGTAAATTTTCAGGCAGACAAACTTCCGAAATTAGTTACAATTTTCAACAACAGATGGCGCTGCAGGCGATTTGAAAGACATAAAAGTAAACGCAGTCTGTGAGTTCGCCATTCTGTAAGTCCTTTTTCTGCTGTAAGGGTGTGCTGTTCACAGATTGCAAGTTTGCTGTGAAAAAATGGTGGAAAATGTCGTACTTTAGATTTTTCCAGACTGCAGAGCCATCTGTTGTTGAAAATTGTAACTAATTTCGAAAGTTTGTCTGCCTGAAAATTTACTGTTGTCACAAGCATATTGCAACAAACGGTGTATTTCTATCGCTGCCCGTTTAGTTTTTATTGATTTTTTAAATATACCGGTTATTTTTTGAAACACCCTAGCAAATTTCTTTCTTCTAGGTACTAAGACCCACCCCTGACGGATGACTGACTTCTACCTTCGTGATCCCCGTTCAACATATACCATAGGGCTACACTTTAAAATTAAAACATTTATTTAACTACCGAGCATGGTGGTGTAACGGTTAGCGTTCTGGCCTCGCATTCGGGTGAACGGCGGTTCGAATCCCCGTCCGGGCATCCAGATTTGGGTTTTCCATGGTTTCCCAAATCACTCCAGGCAAATGCCGGGATGCTTCCTTCAAAAGGCCATGGCCGAATTCCTTCCCATTCCTTGTCCCCCCCATCCTTTCCCGTCTCTAAAGACCTCGCTGTTAAGAGACGTTAAGCAGTTAAAAAAAAATTATTGAACTAGCCTAAATCCCCGAGCAATGGGGGTCTAAAATCTAGTTATTAGTCACCGCTTCGAAATAACCAACGGTGACAAGCTGTCGTAGGGTAGATTAAGTAAGCGAGTACTAGTTGAGAGCATATATTGACAAGCTTGCTTGGATATAGTTATGCAGCCATAAATCACACAGCTTAACACACTACAGATCGTTATCGCAGCGGCTCCGAGTGCTAGCCAGGCTCCAAGGATAGCATTCAGTATTCTCTCGTTTCCTTCTGTATCACTGTCTCACAGTGCTCCGAGGCCTCATAAACAGCTCTGAGCTAATAACGTAAACATCGGTACCCATGAGATTGACAGTAATTAGTAAAGGCCCCGTACCATACGGAATGGTTTCACATTCAGAAGTCTGTAAAAGTATTTATGCCAGTATAGGCCAATTAGAACCACGTTAAGCCTTCCTTTGGCTTGAATTTGCTTTGGATGCATGTTACAACTATGGTTGTTATCTCTAGAGGGGACATACAGTTTACGTGGGATCCGAACCACGGAAGCTTTCTAGCGTACCTCACTTTACACATCAAGCCGTGCTAAAGGCGAAAGTTGCATTAAGGGCTTATGAAAATCCACCTCCCCAACATTTTTTTTTTTTTTTTGATTCTGGCTTTGAAGCTCATTAACATCAAGGCCATTAGAGCCGGAAAGGAACTGGCGGTAAGGAACGGGAAGGAGAATTCCACCATTGCCCTTTAGAGGGGCCATCCCGGCATTCGTCTGGAGTGATATGGGGGAACCATGGAAGAACGAAACATGGATGGCCGGATTGGCGTCCTCCCAAACGACATATCATAGCATAACCGCTCACACTACACGCTTGGTCTCAACCAACGAGACAGGATTCGAAGCGGGGACCTTTCGACCTCCAGTCAAATACCTTAGCCACTGAGGTTCCAGGCCGCTCTATTCTTTAAGTATTTTATAATCGATAACGGTACTTAAGCAACCTAGTGCACATCTGGTTATTCTGCCGGCCTCGGTAGCGTAGGGGCTAGAGTGCTAGCTCTACGTGCCGAAGGTCGCCGGTTCGAATCCGGCCGCGGGCATGGATGTTAAGTGTTGTGTGTCTGTGTGTGTGTCCTGTCCGTCCTGTGGCGTCCGCAATTTGAAGACTATATAAACACTGGATTTAACTGATTCACTGGAAGCTTTAATATAACACATTGAGCTGGCTGTAAGGCCTCAGCTGCCAAAAGCCATTAGAAAAAAAAAAAAAGAAAAAAAATCTGGATATTGTCGAAATAAAAATGGTCAATGCAGTTTCAGTAATTGATCTATTCTTACTAATCGTACACCTGTGATATCGGTATGGAAAAAACTGATACAATCATTAAGAAAAGGAAAAGAAGGGAAAAAAGGGGAAAAAAGAAAAAAGTAGCTCATGATAAATGTGTCTCGGCAGGGATACGTAACGTGAGTAACATTTCAGGCAGATTTATTGAAGGGTAATACACAATTACAAGAATCCCTAAGTACGATGTTGGAACTCCTCTACCACGGAGACAGGCTGCGATACGGATGTTCTCCTAAGTTATCTTTTTATTTGGCTTTACGCCTCGTCCAGGTCATCATTAGAGGCGGGAAAGGACTGAGGGCAAGGAACGGGAAGGAATTCGACCACGGAATTTTGAAGGAATCGTCCTTGCATTTGCCTGAAATTATATGGGAAAACTTCTCCTAAGGAAGATCCTGCCACAGCTCGCGCAACCGACTCACCAAATATGTAATTGTTGGCGCTGGCCGAAGATGTGTCCAATTCAATCAAAAACGTTCTCGATATGTCATAGGCCTGGAGACCTTGCTACTGAAGGAAAAATGTTGACATCCCGAAGGCAGACCAGAGCTGCCCGTGCTGTGTGGAGACTAGCATTATACATTCGCAAAATGAGAGTGTTGAGCTGCTCCAGGAAGGAATCATACACGGTTACAAAGTTTCCTTCGCACCCTCGGTGGTCTTCAGTCACCATCAGTATCGAACAGGAGTGGTAGGAAACGGCACTCCACACAATATCACGTATTCCCAGTTGTTGAAACATGTCCGGATGGGAAAATTACAGTTAATTAGTGCTCATGGAAACTTAGGAATGTTACTCATATAAATAATCTCGTATCATCGCATCAGTTTGATCCATCTAATTGAAAAAGTAATGAATGTTTTTTATTTTAAAAGAAAAATTATATTTTCAGTAAGTACTACTATAAAAATCAAAATATTTATTTTAACGTCACCATTAACCATTCAAAATATGAAACCCAAATTTGTTATTTCACCTAGGGTTCATGATCAATTTTTGCTATAAAAAGGGGTAAATGGGTATAGTAAGTTTGAGGCCACTGGCTTAAGTGAATCTTCTATTAACATTTAAGATAATAAGTTTCCTGGCCTTTTCTAGCTGATACCCGCGACTTCGTACGCGTAGATTAAGAATTTCTTTGCAAGAATTGAATATAGAAATTTGTTGGTAACAAAGGATTGGTCCCAAACAACACCGAGTCGACATAATATGACAGGAAAGCCATTACTATATCATTCTACCGTGGAATCTGTCTCAACATATTTGAAAACAGAAAAACAAACGTAGGTGAAGGGATGTGGGGGGGTGGGGGTATTGACTAAGGGGAACTTTATTTCAGCTTGGTATTTTCTTCTTTCTTCAGCATGACCATCCGATTTTTGGGTTCTAATAACTTTAGCTGCTCGTGCTCTGCTAGAGCTACAACTTAGGCCAGTTTACGCCCGCAAGGCATGTCAAAAAAGAAGGCAAAATAAGCTGGTGCCAGAAACATTTATGCAGACAAAAAGTAATAGGTCAGAGAAAATCGACATCTATACTAAATAATACGTTTTTTCTCTAAACTAAATTTACTAACAAATTATACACCAACATATTGCGCGAGAAGCACAGCTTGAGCAACCGACGTAACATTATCCGTTTCTCGGTCAACATTCGACAAGTTCTCAAAATTTCGTGACGACAACTATTAATCATACCGAAAAAAATGTCCTGTGCCCTCCCGACAGATTTTCTTGTCAAATTCCGTCAATATTTGTATAGGCATTTAGTTATCAAAACGTAACAAAAAGACAGAGACTTAAATCCGCATTTATAGTATTATTACTGCAGATCTCACACAGACTGTTGCAAATCACCCCTGAGGGATCAGTTCAACGTAAAAAATGTACACCTACAGCATTGCAAAACTACCTACGATTTGCTCGCATTGCACCCCTAAATTTGTGATATCTACAGTTTAACATTCAATCCGAATAACCGACGGTCCAGGCATGACTCTTACGATGAAAAACAATTTTTAAAATCTTCGCCTCCACGGGGATTTGAACCGGGGACCAGCAAGCAAGCGCATTAACCACTTTTTTTTTTTTTTTTAAAAAAAAAAAAAAGATGGATTTCCTTTTTTTGTCATCTCAGCCATCTGTAAGTTTATCTTTGGTTATTCGAATTTGTTTGCACTATATTATCGTTTTTCAGTCGGGACAACACAGGACTGACACAACATCCATGCCTGAGGCCGGGCTACCAGGGCCGGCAGCCACTGAGCTAGCTGACCGCTACACGGAAAAACGGTACAGAGACCTCCATATCCAACGCGTCTATCTATCGCCGTTAAGTAATTTTTCTAAATTATAAGACAACATTTATTATTTATACAAATAATTTTTCAGCCAAATGTAGACAGTAGTTTTTCTGCTTGTTTCAAAGGATAAGTGTGCAAAGTTTCATCGAGATCGGATGAAAACTGTGGATTTGTATGAAGATCAAACAAACAAACATACATACATTCATCTTTATATATATAGATTTGTTGTATATACGGTCAGAATTTACAGATGTGCCTGGGACGCATAGTTCGTAGTCTGATATATCATTAAGAGCATTGTCCGTGGGTGACTAAAACTTGATTCGATTCGTTGTTGGTGGGGAAGGAATTATCTCTAAACATTGCCGGAGTAGAACGCCACGGCCGATGTAGCAAAAGCTGCGATGCGTCGCGTCCCGCCGTAAAACTCAACAAACTGTTGTACTCCCATGCAGGTCCTGCTAATGCCTTTTTTTGAAGGAGAATCCGTAACTGTGTTGTGACACGGCAACACGTAACTGGAGTTCAGATCTTTGACAAATTAGCGGAATACGGCATCTTTAACAACTCATATAGGTAGCATGTCTTTGGATTAATGTGCTTGATGTGGTCCCACAAATTTGAGGTTCCTCCTTCAGTTGAGTACACTCGATGGTAAATTTTACACTTATCCAAACTGCTATTATTTCGTACCGTTTCAAAATATTTCCACGCATCGGATGTTTGCTTAGGTGACATTTTTTGCAGATAAGAAAGCAAAGAAACCAAAGAAGTACAGTTAGTAATAAAACAATATGAAAATATAAACGCACTTAAATAATTCTCTAATCTACTTTTTATTTAAATTATCTAAATCACACGCCGAAACACATTCAATATCAATTAACCCAGCCTGGGCCGACAGGCTGCACGGGTAGGTTTACTTGCGGCAAGGCTGCTGAAATCGGAATGGGATTGAATAAAACCGTCATCCAAACCTCTATTTTGCCTCCGCTTTTCCCCACCATACCACACAATTTCTGACGATAATACCTGTATTCTCCGGTAGTGGTCCCCTCCGAATCCTGTGATTCATCTGCCGGTTGTACTCGTTTCGTTTCCCAATCTACATAGCGGCGACCGTAGTATTTTAACAGAGGTCGTCTTTGCGGTTGCGGAGGTTCAGTGCTTTACATGCGTGGAAGCAGAGGCGGAGGTGGAAAAATAAATTTATTTTTATTTAGAACTTAATATTTTATTTAAAATAACTTTAAAATCAATATAAGTATATTTTTACTACAAATTCTACATTTTCATATAATACTGCAAAACTGATTTATGTTTTATCTCATCTTTCAATAACAGAGAAACATTGGATGATTTCACAAGCGAATTAAATTATTTACTAATTACGCACGAGTCAAAAGAAAACATTCTTTGTCATATTAACTATTCTGATTTCGTGGCTCAAACAATTCGAGCGAAAAACAAATAGCCATGCTACTGTACATTTCCATGCCCGCCATCCACCTTTTCACTGCTGTAGTCGTCTATTCACAGCCCAAATTGTGCGACCTACGATGATCCAATTTTCCGATGCAATACTCTTGTTGGGCCGTGAATGGTGTTGCTGAACAACACTTAGGACGTGTTGGATATTGTTGGGTTCCCATACCAACCAACTAGGGTCCCTTCCGTCTAAAATCCTACCACGTTTGATCGTTATTGGAGAAATCATCCCACAAGTATGCGATAAGTACATTGCTGTGCTTGAGTAAGTACGAGTGAAGAGGGTTGGTTGAAATATCTTGTTGGACCCTTTGTAGCAGAGTGATTGGGCGAGTGCTTCTTTCTGTAGTCCTATAGTAGGTCCTACAAGTTGGACCGTGAATAGGCCGCTTTACTTTACATGCAAATTCAAACTTCTAAATCCGTCGCTTAGGTAACAAACACCGTTAACGCATTCTGGAGGACGCGGTTTCGAATCCCCGTCCGGGCATCCAGATTTGGGTTTTCCATGGTTCCCCCAAATCACTCCAGGCGAATGCCGGGATTCCTCCTTTAAAAAGGTCATGGCCGAAGTCCTTCCCTGTCCTTGTCCCCAGTCCCATCCCGCCTCTAATGAGCAAGACGTTAAATTCATTGTTATTCTTAATGCAGGATCGTAGCTAAGCGACGATTGGTCGAATTTTCTATAAATAAATAAAAATAAGGTTTATAACATATGCACGGTGTTACAAAAAGGAACGGCCAAACTTTAAGGAAACATTCCTCACACACAAACAAAGAAAACATGTTATGTGGACATGTGTCCGGAAACGCTTACTTTCCATGTTAGAGCTCATTTTATTACTACTCTTCAAATCACATTAAACATGGAATGGAAACACACAGCAACAGAACGTACCAGCGTGACTTCAAACACTTTGTTACAGGAAATGTTCAAAATGTCCTCCGTTAGCGAGGATACATGCATCCACCCTCCGTCGCATGAAATCCCTGATGCTCTGATGCAGCCCTGGAGAATGGCGTATTGTATAACAGCCGTCCACAATATGAGCTCTAACATGGAAAGTAAGCGTTTCCGGACACACGTCCACATAACATATTTTCTTTGTTTGTGTGTGAGGAATGTTTCCTGAAAGTTTGGCCGTACCTTTTTGTAACACCCTGTATATACTGCAATGTAAACAAAACCTCCGTTATACCTCAGCTTTAAAAGTTGCGGGTGGAAGTTCCGCACTTACGGATGTGGAGGCTGACCTCCGTTATAACACTAGCGTGTAATCAGAATGGTTCAAGTGGCGAAGAATGCGCCGAAACGTTCCATCTTATTCCGACGGTGTGACTTCTCTGAAACTCGCCTAGGTAGCAGAAGGCTTGTTGAAAACGCCGTCGGGGAATTTCACGCATAAAGTCAATTTAGTTTTTTGGCTCACACAGTTACTAAGTCCTTATTCGTGTGTTGCCCCTATGCTTGAGGGAAGGACATGTATTCTCCCTAGTGGTACTTCAGCGCAAACAATAACCATTAGACGCAAATAACACACATGTCGAACTATCACGATTCTCGTTGTGCTCCGACAATTAATATTTTTCTTTGGAAATGATTGTAACTTTTACCTAATTGAGTGTAATCACTGTTGCAATTGGCAACTAAAACTGTCTGCTTCACAAGTCTGAACACTACCTACTTTGACAGCAAGGCACGAGATATTGTGGTGCTTCATACCTAATCCACAAACTGTGTGTAAAAGATCCAGCTTAGTCCCAACACTGTATGTAGTTAGCGTGTACCACACTCTTAATGGCGATTCTTCCATCGGAATGGGATGTTAAGTTTCCTTCGGAAGAGCAGACCTCTGAGTCTAACAGCATTTCACCTTCTCTCTTCTTTCATTTTTCGTCCATAACACAAACGAGACACTGTACAGAAAAACGAAAGAACACACAAACCACGTCTGCACCAGTTATATCCCTATGGAGGGATAACAAAGTTCTACTGTGTTTTTGAACTTCCAAGTGTGCCTAACATTCTATCATCAGTGACTCACGTATGTTGTACAAATTTTACTGAGTGATTGTCTCCGTTGGCATTCCCGCGCCGTAAACATCTTAGGATTCCTTATTACTACACATTAGGCAGGGCTATCTTTCCCTTAAGCTGCCTCGTCGGGTGACATCTCTTTCCTACAAGAATATTTAATAACACCACGAATTTCTGTCTTCATTTCAGATAAAATGTATTCCTCATGTACTTTCAGCACAGATAAAAAAGTAAATATTCGTTCCAGAATGTTGAACTCGTAATTTTGGGAAATACTCTACAAATGAGTGTTGTATACTTTCACTTTCTTGGTAAGGCCTCCAATTTATACGTAAGCGGGCCGATGTAGAATACTAGGTATGGCGCCAACCACTAGCGACCTAATAAAGTTAAGATTGAAGTCGGAAAATAACAGAGAAATTTCGTTCGAGTAGAATTACTTGACTCCAGGTTCCTGCAGGCATTCTCCAGTCAGAATATTCCCGCCTATTCCGATGTAGTCGAAGTTACTGAGTTGTGTAGCTACTGAGAATACCAGGAATTCCTTCACTTGGAGTTCAGTTACCAGCGCCCAATACTCGAGAAAAATGCTAAGCAACATTATAGTAAACAACGTTATCAGGAATACGTGAATCTGGAACACATTTGGACTGCACGAGCCTTTGCCAGCTTCTAGGAACTGTTGCTTGTAGCACTCCTCTGTCGCAAGTCCAAGGCAGCCTGCTAATATCCGAACCAATTGCTCTCAGTCCTCATACGGTGACTGGTAGCTGCAGCGTCAAGAAGTCACTCCGTAAGTACCACTGCAATCTCACCACTAGCCACTAGGTTATTAACATTTTTACATGTTTTTATCTGATTGATTATCGATTCCTGTTGATAGATTAATTTTTTTTTGAAGCCAAAGGAACTTCATTAAGACAATTCATTTGGAAAGTTTCGATTTTGTTTTCATCTCTCATGCTAAACTAATAATGATATAATGAACGATAAAAGTTTGTTAAAAAAAAAAAAAAAACTGAAGCTTTTATTACTTTCTACGGTAGATGTTGAGTTGAGACGAATCAGATATGGCACTGCGGCTGTGTATTTCGTATTAACTGTTCTAAAAATCTATAATCGTTCGTGATACGAGAACTTCATCGTTTTACTTCCTTCATATTTCCTAATTACTCTCTCAGAATACGAATGAATCGATAGAACATTGTATTCCGGCGAAATGTAGATTTCGAGAATTCAACAGACATTTAGATTACTTGTAACGGGTTTCACTATTTTTGGCATTGTTTGTTTGTTTTTTAACTCTAATATTATTTATCACAGTTGTATTGCTTATGTAGAGGTATATACTTATCTCTAGTTCTTTTTTAAAAAAAATTCAAACACTTTATGGCTATTTCTCTTTAATACCTATGTTGAATGTTGACACTTTTATATTACATATTTATTACCACAGCAGTGATAATAACAACAATCATCATAACATGTGGCCAAACGGAAGCGAAGTTTTATTATTGTAGCTCATTCTCAGCTAATAATATTTCCTCAATGAGACAACTAAATTAGTAACTTCCGCTTTTCATGGAAATCGTATTTGCCATCTGAACTTTAAGGATTCACCTTATTTGTATCTTGTTCATAAAGATTTTCTTCGCGTTCTTCAAATTTTCAGATTTAAACCACTGTCTGTGTTTTAGAAACTTGAAACTGATTTTTTTAATTTTCAGCATGCTCTATTGCGAGCATTGTTGAGAGCAGTGTAACTCCAGTATTATTAACTAACAATACATGACTTATGGGGTCCGTGCGTATGTATTTGCTGTTTGCTTTTTGATTGTTTCTTCGAGTAGTGATGACTGTTTAAATGTGGTAGTAAGTTGTGAATAAAACATTGGAATAAAGTCTAACATGGGTATAACAAAACAGTCTGACCGAAGATAGGCCTCACTACTGCAAATCACTGCCTATCAATAATGTTCTTATAAGCGGTAGTTGAGTTAATAACCAACGAAGTTAATGACAGCCGTATCAACTGAACTTCAATGCCTTTGGTATTTATGGGTGTTTATTAGGTTAAAAGAGATATTTATTGATGTCAGTCATAGATACTTTTATATTGTATGATACAAAATGTAATAAAAAATTTATATTTGTTTGTACAGAACGTGTTTCAAGGTTTGCTTAGAGACACAGCATGTATGGGCAAGACAAATAACTACTCGGTGCGTCTTCGAATAACAATTCAATTCATCGGCCCCGCCAGCGCAGGGTTTAACGCACTAGTCTCGCGTTGTCGGAGTCACCGGCTCGTGCCTAGCCTAGATCGTAGACGTTTTTAATTGTTAATATGGAGAATACCGAATTGAAAGGGATGTTAGAACTAGTTGTAATAAAAACAACACTTGCAAATGTCGTCACTAAAAATTATTTAGTTAAGAATTAAACCAATGCGTTAAATAAAAGTCAATCAAATTTTGTTCTCATTTCGGCACAATAAACGCACATAACAATTGAGAGACAGATAAGTTGTTTACAAGAAGCATCCCGCCTCTTATGACCTTAGCCGTCGACGAGGTGTAAATCAATAAGTAAAATAATAATAATAAAAAGCTTCAGCCAGAGACATCGGGGGTAGGTGATAAACCCTGATACGCCCCACCATTTTCCCAAATTGGTGACATAGGCTTTGTCAGTTTAATCACGAGACGTCACCATATTCAGTAAACGTTACCAAGTGACACTGAAGAGTAGTTATATTTTGAATTACGGAAGAATAATCATCTAACTGTTTAGATGCTACTATACGCAGTGCATTGTAGTTACAAGTTTTACCGTCTCTGGATGTACGCACGATAGGAAATTGATGACAATTAAGCAACGCACAGACATCTCTCATTTGATTCTCAGTCCTAGACAAGAATTTTTCACTGGGTATACCGTTAGTGTGATTTCAGTTTTAAGCAATATTTCACTGTCACCGAACCACCTGTTCCTTTTCTTAAGAGTATCGATTGATATGCCTTAGAAATTTTGTTCTGATGGCTTCTCGACTTTTAAAATACTCGTATCCCGTATTCTTGTTGTCAAATAGTATTGATTATACGAGTTTCGTTTACATTGCAAACAGTTTGTTACCTGCTGTCCTTGAAACATGCTTAATGAATTCAAGATTTCTGTGCTAATACGTAATGGTAATATTCGCTACAGTGATCTACAAAGACCAAAATAGTAGTGAAGGATGGACGGAGAGTAGGAAGGGTCATGAGATGTGTCGTGTTTGATTAGGGAAATTTAAAACAGATGCGAAGATAGCAAGATTATGATATTTCGTCGCAAATGGAAATCTGGCACCGAGCGTGGTGGTGTAACGGCTAGCGTTCTGGCTTCGCATTCGGGAGGATGGTGGTTCGAATCCCCGTCCGGGCATCCAGATTTGGGTTTTCCATGGTTTCCCAAATCACTCCAGGCAAATTCCGGGATGCTTCCTTCAAAAAGGCTATGGCTGAATTCCTTCCCATTCCTTGCCCCCCATCCTTTCCCGTCTCTAAAGACCTCGCTGTTAGAGAGACGTAAAGCAAATAAAAAAAAGGAAATCTGGTATGCATTCACTAAAATCACCGACTGTCAGAGATTGAAGTTTACTTTCGGTAGGAAGCTCGCCCCATTGGCTTAGTTGGCTTCGGCACCGTGAAGGTGTCCGGCGCTGATACGGGAATAACTGGTTTTGTTCCTGGTGGTGGAAGAGGACTTGGCTGGCAGGGTATGAGAAGTGGTGGTGTACAATTCCTAATCACCACATTGTGCACCAAATTCTAAAACTCTTTACAGTGCGTATGGACTGAGGACATACGGCGCTGTTGATAGTGAATCGTCCGTTCCATAGGGAAGTTGAACCTAGCGGCGCCGACCCTGGCAGCGTAGTGATAGCTTGTTAGCCTCGCGTTGCAAGGGTCACCGGTTCGAGTCCGGCCCCGGGCATGGGTGGTTTTAATTAAGTGTTGTGTTTGTCTTGTGTCGTCTATACCACGGAGAATCTGTAATACATTGAGTGATCCAATACATACTTGCAAACTACAAAATTACATAGTGCTGACTGTATGGCCTCGTAGCCAAATGCCATATTGAAAAAAAAAAACCTAGCGGCATTTTTGATGTCTTTCGGAATAGTAAGTCTGAATGGACCGGCACCAGGATCCATCCTCTCCCTCTGCATAAATTAAATTAATACAACACAAACAACACTTTACACTGTACACACACTGTCACAGTCATCAACACTTACATTACACTTACGAACTGGGGAAGGCCATCCTCCATCGCAACCACGTACGACCGGAATCTGGTATGGTATCGAAGGAAGGTAGGTAGGAAAGAGCTTAAAAAGATTCTCTGAATCTATGGTGAGGTGCCTCTCTGAGGAGTTAGGACACTTGCTCCGTTGCGTGCTCTTTACTGAGTGGTTCCGCTCAGTCATAAACATGGGTGGTTAGTTCGTCGTGCAGTCTGTAGCGACGAGTGTCTTACTATATCGCAAAGTAAAGCAGTAACATATAATTAAAACTTGTATTGCTGTCAAGCCACTTTGTTTACGTAAGGTCCGACTTCTTAATCTAGGAGTTTTTTTGTAGTAACTGGGATTGTCGGGCAGACAGACGACATAGTTTCCGATTCTATCCCTGATTACTTCTGAATACAACGCCTACCCCCACTAAAATTTTTGACAAAAAGGTAAGTCCGTGGAAAATAGGCACCGCAGTGTACATATATACTCTTTATTACAGCATAGAGATCTGTAGAATTATGTTTTGTAATATATGAATCTGAGACGGAAAAAATGATAGATGATAAGAGTTTATCTAAAGCATATTGTCAAAACGTGGAGTGAGCTGGCGGCTGGCTTCGGATTGTAGCTACATTCGTGTGGTCTTAACGATTATGTGATAAGTTGACCTACAGTTGAACGTGGAATTTTAACCGCTGATCATTAACTGCTTACTTCACGCGTACAAAATAATTTCTGTAATAGACAAAAGACAAGTTAATTCAAGGCCATAATCATATTACCACTATCAACCCCAACCCCGAATTGGTTCAGATCATTTTTTTTCTCACAGCAATTAACTGTTTACAAAACACGTTAGGGAAGAAGGTATACCTGTGAAACATCAATAGGACAAATTATTTCTCTGATTTTATCTCTGTCATTGTGACCCACACATGTTTGGGGGGGGGGGGGGTGAAATGTTTCTTCGAAGTCATAAATTAAGATATGTATTCCCATATTTTCTAATAAATAGAAATCTATACCACAGGTCTCCCATGGGTTAAATTCCAAATCTCCCCATACTGTATGTGGACCGAGAGGAACATCATACTGTTGACTGTGACTCATCCAGTGGATGAGGAGTTTGAAATATTGTAAAACCGTAAATTCTGAAAATAATGGATGAATTGTGATTTTTTTTAATTAGTTGAAACATTGCGTAAATGTCACAAAGTTTTAAAAATTTTATATAAATTTTGCATTAAAATTCATCTAAATAACATACATACAACACCACCTACACGCAGGGGGAGTTAAGGAATTGGGCAATTCACTGAAAGTAGCAATTTAATTGTGTGTAAAAACAACAAGATCCAATAGCTGTGTTTACAATTTCATTTTAATGAAATTCTTTAGCTCAATTTCCGATATTTCAAACGAACACGTCGTTTTAGGAGAGCTTTACACACTGTGGAAATGGAAATATTAAAGGACAATTTAATTTAAGCACTCACTATCAAATTTCCTAAAGATTTCAAAACACGTATTACCGAGAATGGTTGAATTTCTTGTTTAAGTCGTACTGTCAAATCAAATAACTCTTCCATCAAAGAAAGAATTTCGACATCTTTCAATGTATTAATTCGTCACTAACATCCAGCTCATGTTTTTATCGAAAAGGGAATACATACGTGTCAAGTAACTCGACAAGTAAGGCATTCCAGATTGATGTGAAAATGTGGTTATATATCTCGTCCCAGTGTAAGGACAGATTTAAACTGGTAAAAGATAAACTTGTTATTAGTCAGCTCCAGCATAGGCTATCATCGAAACCTCTGAAAAATATCACGTGGTCATCAATTTGTAAGTCTAAGATATCTGCTGGAGATCTGTATGTTTTAACGATTATCAGCAGCTTGAAAATCGAGGCACACTCATTAATTATCTACTTGAACAACTGTTCCCTTGCCTTGCACTTACTTTTTTTTAACTTATTGCTTTACGCCTCGTCGACGGCTAAGATCATTAGAGGTTGGATGGGACTAAGGACAAGGAACGGGAAGGAATTCGGCCATGGCCTTTTTGAAGGAAGCATCCCGGCATTCGCCTGGAGTGATTTGGGGAAACCATGGAAAACCCAAATCGGGATGCCCAGACAGGGATTCGAACCCGCGTCCTCCCGAATGCGAGGCCAGAACGTTAACCGTTCACCCACCACTCTCGGTCATTGCTTGGCAACCATGCTGCAGTCAAAGCGATGATATTACACCACCGTAAGACTGGAACAGAACTGATAGCTGCGTGCGCTCGTAAACTCCGAGTATTGTGATTTAAGGCAATAAGGGTTCTATTCGTCGATGTGAAGAAATCTCACACCTTCATTCCCATAATTATAGTCAGTTAGTTTTCCCGTGTTGGTTGCGTCATATCCACATCGACTAAGGTAAAAACCAAATTCTTCTTTTTCACAAAATAAGGTTTTGCGATGTAATTATGCGACTCAGGCAAACGTACATCAACTGATACTGCTGCGAATAACCTTTTCCTACTCGCGGCACAACATAAGGTTATCGATAAATCTCGTGGCACACCTTACTGGTCAGGCGGTTGAAAAAATATGCTCTCACTACACGAAATTTTTTCCCTGGGGTATACATCCCTCTAACACATAAAAAAATAATAGCTAAAAACAGTGGTTGCCTAAATTTAATAATATGGCAATTTTATATTGCTATTAAAGTAAATAATTGCACACATACCTTCAATATGTCACTTGTGCCTGCTGAACTGCACACAGGTGGCTGACCCGTGAAGAAATCGTTGACAATCCAAGCTTCATTTATTCATCGACGGATTTGAGTTTTTCCCTCTTGGATGTTTTAATTTCAGTCAACGTCGAGAAGCCCAATACACATAAATATGTAGTTGTAAATGGCAATAACGCATTAACTGACATGTCGGAGATAGCCGGATATTCATTCCTTATTGTTAGCCAAAATGTATCTAAAGGAACTTCGAGAAGTTTTAATTTCAAAGTTCTTAAGCTTTTAAATCTGTGAGTTCCTCTTGAATATTAATTGGAAGATGATCCGAATTTGCAACGAATGGATCACGAACCTAGTAGAAATATTTAACACTTTCTCCAAAGTACTTTTGAATCTCTGCTGCAGGACTTCTAAATGTTCTTTAATTGAGTCCATCGCCATTTTATTACCGTCATCAAATGACCATACATTCGGGAACATCTCACATGACCTATTTTCAATCCTCTGTAACCACAAATCCATCTTATTCTCAAATACTTTAATATTATCCATACTGATAAGAATATTTTCGTTCCTACCTTGCATTTTGATGTTCAGCTCATTCAAGAAAGATATGCCAACTTACATACCCATTCACTATCTGCGAATAAATCCACGTACTTATGTCTTTCAACAGTAAAAAATTCCTGGACAGCTTCTCTAAGTTCAAACATTCGCGTTAACATCTTTCCTCGTTACAGCCAGCGTACTTCTGTATGTAGCAGGAGTGTAGTGTGTTCTGAACCCATTTTCTGACAAAAAACGGAAAAAGTCGGTAATTTAGGCGCCGCGATTTTATAAACGTCACGACTTTTACTACTTCGTCCAGCACATCTTTCAGAGAAAGCGACAGAGACTTAGCAACAAAGGCTTCACGGTGAATGAGACAATGATCGAATCATACGTTGGGATTTATTTCACGTACTTCAGCTGCAAATCCTTTCACTGGGCCTGTCATAGTAGCCGCTCCGTCTGTACAAACACTAATGCAATCCTTCCATGTTAGGTCTTTAAGGAACAAATATTCATGAGTCAAAAGAAATATTTCTTCACTGATAGTTTGCTCGGGAAGTTCCTTGCAAAAGACGAAATTACTTTCAATTAAATCTCCATTGATGTAACGAATGTAGTTGTGCGTGGCGGCTAATATCTGTGATCGATCTCAAGTGAGAACTTCTGACTGTTGTTGATTTCCTCCTTCATAATGTCTTCAATATCACGGGGCATATCAATGACTCTGCCACTGATTGTGCCAGCAGAAAGAGGAAGTTTTGAAAGTTCACTAGCAGATTCTAAACCAAGAACTATTCTGACCATCTCTTTACAAACAGACTTTAACACCGTTTCACCTATTGCATGTGGTTTCTTGGCCTTACCATATGTTCTGCTGCCTTAGAACTAGCTAGCTACCTGTACTTTTACCGAAACACGTACTGTAGCGGTCATGAACGTTCTTTGTTTTTTCTTATTTTACAACAATCGACGAAAATGATTGACATCTTTGCTTGACAGAGAGGAATGATTTGTTGACAAATATCGTTTCAATAGCAGCATTACTGAGTTTTTCTCCTCAAACGATACACTCGGGAATTGGGCACGTTTTTTCACCACACCAAAAAAAAACATAGGATAAGTAATTATCACTATATTTCCTCTGCATCAACTTTTGTTTCTTTCTTTCTGGCTCAACTTTTCACCAGTTGCACTCATAGACCGATCACTCCGTTCAAGGAATTTGTCCATCTTGAAGAAATATTTTCTTTACTTAGGGCTTTACGCCTTGTCGGCATCGACTTCATTAGAGGCGGGATGGGACTAGGGACAAGAAACGGAAAGAAATTCGGCCATGGCCTTTTGAATGAAGCATCCTAGCATTCGCCTGGAGTCATTTGGGAAAACCATGGAAACTCAAATCTGGATGACCGGACGGGGATTCAATCCAGCGTCCTTCCGAATGCGGGTCTCACTCACCATGCTCGGTTTGAAGAAATAAAATAGTCTGCTAATTGTAACAGAAAATATCAACACTAACTACTAACACAGTTTTCGGACCACTTCAGAGCACAGCCATGATGGAACCGAAGTAATTGTAAGAAGCGGGATTTATACACTTCAAAGAAGTCACATAGACGGTGCCGATTATTTGAAAGTGATGTCGAGCAATACGTCGATGCAACGGTACAGGAACAAAGTAGTATTGTTGGAGAAACACCGACACCGAAACCGTAATAAAATACGAGGGCTTGGAAAGTTCTGCTAATCCCAGAAGTTTAGGCTGAGGGAAAAGCACATACACAGAACATGCGGTAAAT
Organism: Vandiemenella viatica; assembly: GCA_031002005.1. NCBI lineage: Eukaryota > Metazoa > Arthropoda > Insecta > Orthoptera > Morabidae > Vandiemenella > Vandiemenella viatica. The sequence goes on along the minus strand of CM061921.1, from coordinate 238,068,203 downwards.
ATAATAGTACCTAAGGACGCAGCAGTAGAGACGAGGAACAAAAATATTTAAAAAATGAATAAACGAAACTATCAGCAACTGTGAGTAAATAAATAATATTTAATTTCTTAGAATATAACAATACATAACAATTCGCTGCACATGATACTAAAATATAATGAATAAAGAAATTGATAATTAATTCCTTATAATGGGTAAAATTTCGGGCACAGCTTTCACCTCGTCGGAACATACCGGTTGCGGACCAGTGAAATATACCACTCTATGAGCCGTGAATTGTGTAGTACAGGCAGGAACAACTGGAAACTGCATGCGTTCATTTCAGCCCAGAACATTGCCGACTTCACATGGATTTCTTGACCCATTTGATTGAATTAAGTATATTTTCTCAATTGAGATGAAGAGGTTAGCGCAAGTTGGGAAGGGATGTAGGTTTGCGTCGAATGAGTTGAAAGATTGTTGACAGCAAAAAAATGTTAGTTTTCAATTTTAATTTTGTTACAATTTCGCAAAAACCATAATCGAGTCTTTTTATTAAATAATATCACTTTCCCACTGCTTCGCCTGCGCGAATGTTGGAGTGTGTAGTAATGCGTTTCCCTTCGTTTTTCTTTTAGTAGCAAAGCATAAACGTTTGTAATGTTGTATCTTCTTAACCTTTACCGTAATTTAAATTTCAAAAATCCGCGACTCTTATTGAAGTGCTAATCATTCATCCAGTGGTTTGATTAATGTTAAAAAAGTAGAAGAGATAAATAACCAAATTTAAGCAGTCAAAATCAATACTAACTGAACCCTAGGGGAGTAGGTTATATCTGTGTTGTAGTGTGATCTCTGGTGTGTACCTTGTAAAAAAGTGTTCATCTCAGGTGTAGTATGATATGTTGCACCTGTCTCTTACAACGAATTAACATTTCTTTTTCCGTTTCACACTCGGCTAGTCATAAGATACGCCACCTATTTTAAGCTAGACCATAATCTTTGAAACTATGAAAACTGAACTCACATTGGTTCTATAGTATTTGCATAATGCTTGGACAAAGTGACAGACATACACAGCGCGCTTACAGATTTAAAATAGTGCAATTGATTAGTCTTTACAGTAAAAGATTTATTTTAGCAGACGACTTCCTCATAGGCGATTCGGATAACTTCACCATGTCAAAAGCGGCTGGCTCCCCTCACGACCAAGTTTGCTTACGCTTCTGTACCTCTTTTTATCTCGCAGCATTAGATAACTATCTGGTATCGCCATATATCTTTTGATCATGACATTTGAATATATATAACCGTGCGAAATGTGAGCAGTAGAAAGACAGGCTGCGAACCTATCCGGCAGTGTGTCCTTCGGAATGGTTTGGTTTTTGTTGTGCCCTGCACTTTTTGGTCCTTCAGCTCCAATCATAGAGGACTTGCTCAGTTTCTTGATCCTGCCTATCAATCAATGCACATTTCCTCAGTTTATTCTCGGCAGAACATGCCTTCGTAACGCTTTGTTACACCAATTTTCCATTAAAACTTTGTTTAGATATCTACGACACTCAAAAAGAATTTTTTGGTTAAATATGGAAATCCTACAGAGAAAATAGGTTTGATTAGCAAAAAAATCCGCTTATTGCATCAAAATCGGAAAATGTATGTAGTCACAGACTACGAACCTATAACTCTAAACGGACTATCCAGGCAACCTTATCCTCGCCCCCCTCCCCCCTTTTACCACTTACAGTCCATCCGCGCCCTCCTCCATCCCCTTCCACCCCACCCCTCAAGTAAATCTTGCCACGTAGTGTGTGATATGCCCTGTATATATATATACGAAATCGATAGAATGCTTCGTATCATAAGAAGGTCTCAGACCACTACTGAATTTCGATGCACCAAATTTCTTAGCCTGCATTCTTTCTGAAAAAACGGAATTAGAAAACATTACCACGTCAATAATATATGATTCGACACTGGTAATGCGTATCAAAATATTTTGTAGAAAACCACGCCAATAAATATTTGAACAGAGTGAACTAGTATCACTAAAAAAAAAAAAAAAACCTTTACAAGTGAACCTATCGTTGTGAAACGCATCAAATGAGTTAAATGATTCAACGATTAATGAAGAGATTGATATGAAACCACATCAGAAATATATGTGAGGAACGTAAGTGGTTTTCAAGTAGGCAACATGGCTTTAGGCAAGGATATTCATACGGATATTCATTCAGTTAGATATGCAAGATATTTTGGATTGAAGTTGACAAGGTAGACCAAATTGATAGTGTTGTTCTAGATTCTAGACCTTTCTAAGGCCTTTGACTTAGTGAGCCATAAAATGGTGGTAAATAACATAAACACTACTGGAGTGGATGAGAAAGTGAATTTCTGGGTAGAAGAATTTTTAAAAGGTAGAAAGCAAAAAGTTTGCGTAGGAAATACAGTATCAAAAGAAGTGGAAGCAAAACTGGTATTGCCACAGGATAGCATACTGGGAACATTACCATTCATTACTCTAATAAAATTATTGTGTCGATGGATTACTATCAGAAATTAGACTGTTTGCAGATGATATAATGATATATAAAAGTATCAAAACGGTAGAGGAATTTGAATAGCTGCAGGGTCATCTGGACAGGATAACTAATTGGGTTGGTAAACATGGGATAAAGATAAATGCAAAGAAGTGTCAGCTTATAACATACACAGACAAAAAAGTAAAGGCTGATTATAATTAGACTGAAAACTCGAAGTGTAACTATCTTGGCATAACATTTGATAACAAGTTCAACTGGGCAGCACATATTGGACAGGTAATAGGAAAAGGTTTGGAAATCATTCATTTGTTGGAGAGAGTGATGGGGGGATGTACGAGAGAAGTAACGGAATTGACTTACAAAACTCTGGTCAGGCCATTGCTTCAATATGGTGGTGTTGTATGGGTATCAAATACAGGAGCTGGAGAGGGTTCAAAGAAGGGCTGCTACATTTTTCTCTGGAAATTACCGCAGAACACAATCAGTAACCGAAATGATATAAGAGATGGAATGGGATTCAATGGAAGGCAGGAGGAGGGTTAAAGAGAATCATGGGAGTGTAAAAGCTGATATTGGTGATGAGGCGTAAAAAAATATTGTTGTATGAATTAAAAGTAATGCACAGAAGGGAAGAGATGACCATGACTGCATGCTGGCACTCGAACTCAGGCACAAGGGTGTGGGAAGATTTTCTTTCTTAGGTAAAGCGGCCAGGGATTGGAATAAGTTACGAACAGAATTGATGAATAGTTTACCAAAAACGGTAAAACGATTTAAAGGTGATATATGTACAGGGTAAAAATAGGTGGATACAGGAAAGGGTGAAAATGGGTGTGTAGGGAAATTTCCACCGGAGCGTGCGCTCCATTGCAATTAAATTAAATTAAATTAAAATTAAATCCTACGAATATCTGATACGTTTTTTCATCTTAATTCATGTAATACCTGTTTCATTTAGATCAATTTCACTTTATACTACTTACCGTTCAGTATCTAATTTAATATTAAATTTGTATAGACCAGGAGAAGATTCCTTCGTTTTTTGAAGTCTCACTCTTCTTAATGTTGTTAAAACCAATGATAATAACGTTTAAGTTGTTTCTTCTGAGCTACCTGCTATGATGATTCAAATCAGCAAATCCTTAGAATAACCCATTGCATAAGTAGAAAGCTAAGTGATTGTCAAATTCGATTCTTTAAGTAAGCATGGTTGCAGAAGTAGAGGGCAGGAGGATTTCAGCGAACATTCGCTTATTCTAGTTGATGTTTTGAGACAGTATAACACTATTAGTCATTCAATCTTAGCTGTCATTTGTAAGCCATGAAACCAATATCGTTATCGTTCGTCAGTACCAGACTGGGAACAACTACAGTCAGAAGTTGAAATATTATTGTGGTAATAATCCAAACAATTTTACATCAACTACAAGAGCTGAGATTGTTTCTGCATCTGTAACCATGCTTCACTTTGACAAAGAAGTAAAAGTTGCCAATTATTAGAGGAAAAACGTATTTATCTGTCTCCCCGTAAAATTAGTTCATACATTTGTTTTTCAGCAAGAGATTAAGAAATTAGAGGATAAATGTTTGCTGTTTGAATAAATTTGTTGCGTATCCCACATTTAAACTAAAATCCTGCTTGCCTTAATTACTTACAGTGGCAGTCGTAAGCTCTTCTTTGACACGTTTCACTATTCATAAGAGACTTTTTTTGTATTCTCTTTTACTCACTGGGTGTTCTAACGTGTTTTTGTTTTTCAGATTTTCGTACTGCTGCCGTATTCTGGAGGACCTTTCATGTTTACTTATTGGTCCATAAATTGTTATTGGAAAAATGTCTGATAATCCGAAAATATCAGAAACCAGATTGGTATGGAACGCTGCTGAATCTATCGTGGAAAAAACTGTGGTGGTAAGGGATTCTCTTACATCTGTTAGTAAGACACCACCAGGGGAAAATATACTAGAGCAAAACAACAGTTACAAAAGAGCTACATTTTTTGTTGGTGGCGGTGATTCATCTTCGGACGAGGATCAACCTCCCATTTGGTATAAGGAGAAAGAAAGTTGTGATAAGGATCTGGATATTTTAGAAGAAGTGGCATTGGAAAAAGTGGACCGTTACTCTTTGAATTACATTAAAGGAAAGCTTACAACTCTTCCAACAATTTTGGAAGAAGATGAATTGTCTGCAGAAGAGTATACAACGAAAAATCTGTCTTTGAATCAGGGAACTTCCTCCGGATTTCAGCAGAAACAAGGAACAGAATCTGCCTGCAGTTCAGGACGGATTATCTGGGATGGAGTTTTGAATACCCCTTCGGAAGAGACACCAAACTGTGAGAAATTTAGTTGGGCAAACAATACAGCATTAGATATGCATCAGTTAAGTGATGAAGAGGATGAAGACAATGATTATAATGCTGATGATGAGGATGATGGTAATGATGATGATTATGATTGCCCATCTCCGGACGATGTAACGTCAAGCAGATCATTGCAACCATTTATCTTTCTGTGTCAGCTAGAAAGGTATTTTGAGCTCTTAAAATCAAAACAAACTACTGAAGTCATGGGAAATTGTCTACTGAAACACGTTGAAGGAGACTTTACGGTTTTGCCAACCCTTTGTGAAGAAGACGAGTTTGCTGCCGTTGATCCCATGACAATACAACCAACACAGATTCAAGGAACTTCCCTCGGATCGCCTCACTTTGAGAAAACAGAAACTTCAGGGCAACAGCATAGCAGCAGCGTTCTTTCGGATACACCTCCAAATGAGATGTCAAGCTTTAAAGCTTTAAGTAGGCGTTGCAAAGCTACCTGGGATATGCCATCCATGAACCTTGATGGGGACTATTTCTCTTAGGAAGTATATGAACATTCTAATACGCATTAATATATAAGCTGTGTCTTAAAAGTAATTATATCATAATAATTAATCATAAATAGATTCGTTTGTTAACAAATGTAATTCACAGGTTAAACAGAAATGAAGAAATAATTCATTATTACATATTTAAAAAAAAATATTTTATTTGGATATTTGTTGAATTTATTCATGTAAATTTCAAGTTTTATGTTCCATGTATTGTTTAAACAAAATAATTCTCAAGTTTTAGCAACATGTTATATTTGTATATATATATGTATATTATTACTGCAAGTATCGTAACTGTATATCTTTATCTTATATATGTAATTCGGGGTAATTCAGAAAGATACATGAAACCGGTTCAATTAAGAAATTTTGAATGGGCAACAACCTGCAATTTTTCATTCAAAAACACTAAATCTTATATCAGTAGCTATAATATAGATAAAATAATCTGTTTTAATATGTTTAGTATGTATTTAGTTTACTTAAAACTCAGTTGTTTGATATCAGTAGTGCAGTAATAAAATGTAATATTTGATAGCAACATGTGAAATATTAAATTTTCTGTAACTGTGGCATGTTTTCTTTTCGTTCACGACATATCAGCCAGTGAAAGAATAATATTTGGAAACCCGTGACTATACATCAATAACAAATCCACTTATGGCAGTACCTGAAATGAGAAACTATGGAGTAACTTTTATTTATATGGTTTGGCTGAAGATGCAGTAACAAACACCACGGATTTAATATCCACCAAAAAACAAAATTATTTGTTAAGGTATGGAAACTATCTTTTTTAAAAGGCAGATGGGGGTCGGATACTATACTAACACGGAATACGTAGTTACCCAAATGGTACCTTCCTGACAATCTGTGTCTGCTCCAAACTCAGCCCTACCATCAGCTCTTACCAAATCGAATCTACCACACAACCTTTTTGCAGTCATCTGGGGGCCAACCGATATGTTCACCAGCCCAGCATTTTTAATGGTTCCTGTAATGTCTCATCAGATGTAATTAAGTTTTAAACATATTTCTGGATGGTGCGAGAGGAGATGTCTGATTTTCTCTACGTATATGATATTGTCTACAGACTGTTGTATTGGCTTACGAAGCTTACTGACCAAATTCCCCTGGGCAAGTAACATTTTATCTATTAATGAGCAATGTATTTGAGTTGTTTGAAAGTTAATATTGAATTATGAACATAGAAATTTGAATTAAAAAAGGGAGACTATACACAGGTGTCATTTTAAGAATACCTTGTTTAATCTACGATGTTCTTCATTTTACCCTTCATAGAATTGTTTTAGCTAGCTTCTGCGAAAATAAGAACTTTTTCTGTATGAAAAAATTCCCCAAAAATGATGCCATTTGCCAAAATTCGACTGTAATCAGTATACTTACTCTTTAAGCCGCATATGTGCTGCTGGAGAAAGTGATAGTATTGCGATATTATTGCAAACGTGACATTACCTGATTTCTGTACGTTCTTGCCAAATAAGTTTGTGTAATAATCTGTGTTTTCAATTGTGTTAAGTTATTTTGTGATTTTTTTTGTTAAATCTTCCCTTTCGTAATTTGTATTGTTGCTTTGTGGTCTGTTACTTAGTATTTCTCCCCGATCTAATAGGGTATTGCAGATTTTATGATCGAATAGGTAAACTTTTTGGTTCCAGTTCGTTGTGGTTAACGCACTTGCCTCGCATTCGGGAGGAGGCCGGTTCGAATCCCCGTTTGGGCATCCAGTTTTTTGTTTTCCATAATTTCCCCAGGGATGCTTCCTTCAAAGGGCCATGGTCGAATTCCTTCCCGTTCCTTTTCCTCAGTCCTTTCCCGCCTCTAATGACCTCAACGTCAACGAGGCGTAAAGCCATAGGAAAAAAAGTATAAATTAAGCAATTTACCTGCAGTTCTTTCTCTTATATTATTGCAATTTTTCAGGAATAATTATAATAAATGGAGTCAAATGCTTTTTGCAACGTCTTAAGGAATTCCTGCTGGGGAAGTTTTATTATTGAATTCCACAGAACTTATGTTCAAGAAAAACTATATAGCAATGTCGGTCTACTGCCCTTTCTAGAATCTGAGAAGCAATGTAACATTTTACTCTGTGATACATAACACATTCAGAAGTTTTGGAGACTGCAAGATGAAATGAAGAGGGGTTGCATTTATCCTCAACTGTCACTATCGTTTTTTTTTTAAGTTTGTCTAGAAATATTTTCTGCATTAGAGATTCGTAACAAATGTGGTTAAATATATAATTTATGTAATCAGGACACCTTCCAGCAAATAACCATACACGTTTTCATATCTCCTCAAATATTTGTGTTTTAATTATTGTTCCCAAATCTGTCTCTGAAAGTCCTTAATGCTTTAAGGCGTTAACTGGAAACGATTGCCTGTTTCTTATTTCTCTATAACATGGTTAAAAACCCTATTAAATATTTCACAAAACACCGATTCCTCACTATCAATAAAGAAATCTTTTCTTATTTGTGTGTATTTTACCTTCACCTCTGGCACAGATTGCTGTGTAACATAAAGTACGATAAAAAGTTTCCGGACTCCACTTTAAATAGTATGTTCCGTTTACCCGGTAGGATTACCGGATTACATTAGTTAAGGAGGAAAGCATCTGTCCACCCTACCTCCAATACCAGAATAAGTAAACATCCAACGAGATGGTCCATCCAAACCTACAGGTTGAATACCAAGCTAAATCTTTTATACCATAAAGATTTTCCTGTTTCGTTTAACAAATTCCAGTTGGTGTTCATTTTATTACTGGGGTTCCGTATGTTCGTTGCATCCTTAATTAATTTCTAATTTTTTATGTAATGAAGTTCATGTAGAACTATCAATGTAAAATTTTTAGATTATTATGTTACTGTATAAAAGTTTCATTTTTATAATAATAGAAACTTTTATAGGTATTGCAACCCAGCCCTTCCTCAGTTCATCGTTTTGTATTTTAACATTCTTACCGAAATTGTTGGGTGAGTGGTAACGCTCTGGCCAGGCACTGAGGAGGATGCAGATTCGAATCCCCTCGGGAAATCCAGATTTCGGTTTTCCACGGTTTCTCGAAATCACTCCAGGCGAACGCCGGGATGGTTCCTTCAAAGGGAAATTGCCAAATTCATTCCCGTTTCTTGCCTCTACCGGCTCTAATGACCTCATCTTCAACGAGCCAGACATGCTTCTCCTTTATTTTTTTACTTTTTTTTAAAAATAATAGCTTCGATCATAATGGGTTAGAAGTATATCTGGAAAGTAAATTTTCGGTTTGACGAATGTAAAGTGTATAGCTCTAACCAGATTTAACTATTCTTTTTTTTAAAAAAAATGTGAAACATTTTACGTAATTTTAGTAATATGTCTGAGACATGTCCAGATCTTTTCAATGAGTTTTGTCAGAGATTAATGAAGGCTAATTGGCTTGATTACCATGGATGATCTGTTCCTGTAGACATTTCCCTACGGACGCTCCTACTTTTGTATTTTTGATGTAAACTCTTTCGTAGTTCAAAGTAAATAGTTCACCAAATCCCTCGGTTTCTCCCAACCTATAAAAGATAAATTGATCACAGTCTACCATCAAGGAGCAGTTTATGATCATGTTTGTATTTAACCTTCAACGTATTACTCCTACTACTTTGACAAATATTCATTCAGGCCTCCTCCATAATAAATTCCTTATACACTCCCAGAATTCTGTTCGCCCACCTACTTTCTTCCAATGACTCTCAAATTTACTCTTTTATCGCATCTATTACTAATTGTGTTTTATGGTGATTTCCACAAACTAATGTAGCTGCCCTCCAAGCACGGTCTCTTGCTATCCCACTGCATACGAGCAACAGCCTGACCTAAGTTTCATAATCCAATTCCACTTATTACCCCTCATCATCCGCTCTAGTACATGCAAGACTTTGAAACTACCTATCACCAACCCAACGTATTTTTCCTATTTTAGTTTATTGTTAAGTGTTATGTCAAAATATTTACACTTTACAGATTCAACCAGAAATTCCTCCACCACAATTAACTACATACAGTTTGTTATAAATACTGTGCTGAGAAATGTTAAAAAAAACCTATTTCTGTACTGTCGCTACTTTCATTTGTTGTAGGGAAGTTTAACGTGAAGTTAACGTGAAGTATCAAGTCAATGCTCCCATAACTATCACTGTTGTAGTGCAGAAACTCAGCACCTAAAGCTCAACCTCACACTACTTTAGTTATTATTTGCATAGTTTTGTAACGCTAATTAACGATAATAAAAGCTGACAAATTTACAACGCATATTCAGTACATTATTATGAGACATGAGCCGTTCTTTAGTATATTTCAGTTTTTTAACACTGCGTTAAAAATGTTACTCTAGACAGTTGTTACAATGGCACCGCTGCATTTCATTTTATTTCCAATAAAAATGACCCATAAGGTATAGAATAACAAAAGTTTATAGTATGGGATAGACAGCTGAGAAATTCGTTTGTCAGGCCACGTTAGAGGAAGCATAAAACAGTTCCCTTGACCTCTATAAATTTGAATCCCTTCTACACTTACTAAAATTCACAGATTTTATAAATAAATCATCTCGCTTATATACACACACACACACACACACATATGTGTGTGTGTGTGTGTGTGTGTGTGTGTATAAAGAAGTTGGTCTTGGATTTTGATCTTGAAAATCCCAAGGAATATTCTACATCAAAATCCGAGACCAACTTATTTTATAAAATCGCTATTATGGTGCATATAGAAGGCATTTGAATATATATACGTATATATATATATATATATCGCATTGGCCCTAGAGAACCACAATACCTGTGCACATTCATCCGTGTGTAGAAATGAAAGTGGTATGACATATTTCCTACTCGTGAAAGAACCGAATCATTCAGATCAGGAGAATTTACACTATCGGAGGAATGTTCTTTTTTGCCATCTGTTTGCGAAAGTGTAACAATGTTCTGTATATGACGAGTGTATATTTGATTTGTGAAATGTGTAGTTTAATGGGCGGAGATCGGCGACCGTCTCAGCATTCGTCTTGACAGTTGCGGGAACCATCTAAAAACTGCCGGTGCATGGGAACCAGGGCTCGAATCTGGTCCCGTTGTACCTCCCAGATCCAGTGTGATGGCGCCTTTAACATTATTATTATTCGGCTATTTTCAATCATGAAATGATGAACCTTCTCAGAGTCATTAGTGCTGATCATCATGAATCTCTAATGATGCGAAACGTGGTCACAACGGAAGCTTCAGCAGCACATTGGGGACTGTCTCGCTTACCGGAGGAAATCCGTTCTAATGGTGCGGCTTAACTATTGCCATCTACCTGTGATTCGTGTAACATGTTATCGATGATAGGTGTGTTTTTATTTGTGAAATGTGTATTTTGTGAGGAGAAAATTGGATACCGCCCCAGAATTCGCCTACGTGATTACGCCTCGTCGACGTCGAAGTCATTAGAGGAAGGAAAGGACTGGGGGCAAGGAATGGTAAGGAAATCGGCCATGGCATTTCGAAGGAGCCATTCGGGGATTCGTCTGGAGTGATTTGGGAAACCATGGAAATCCAAATATGGATGGCGGGACGGAAATTCGAACCCACGTCCTCCCAATGGGAAGCCATGCGTTACCGCTCACCTACCATGCTCAGTGCCACTAACTCACTCTTAGTCAACGTATTTTATTAAGCATGGTGTTCAAACAATCCAGTCTGTTCTGTATCACTTCCTCAATCCTCCTCAGAACTGCAACATTATCTGTCAAAATAAAAGTATTCAGTTCTTTATTTTTCAAGGCTTTATTTTATGATACCATAAATGTGGTTAATGATGGGGTAAGGAAGTGATGTTCTCTTCGTTTTAAATCATTTCTATCTACGTCTCAAAGTCACGTATTCTATTACATCCTTTGAACCTTCATATTGCACGATTTGTGAACTCTGCTTTTCTATGTAGTTCAATAATTAAAATAAATCTGGTCACAGTGTCAACAGATATTTTACGTTATGCCGTCTTTGCTGCACTGCTAAAGTTTAAAATTCACTCATCTGCATTGCATTAGTGGAGTATTCATTCCCAACTCCTCAGGTTGTATGCCACATGTTGGTCGGGTTGCCTACCCTCTTATCACTAACAACGAACGAAAAACAGCTTTGGCTTACAAATTGCTCAGAAGAACGCACTGAAAATAACATCTTGTGTTTACAATATCTTCATTCGAAAATTACCATCCAGTGATACCTACGTTACCTGTAACAAGTAGGTATGGAATACTGAAATCTAGTTTGAACTTGTCTCCAAGTAATACATCTTAAACTTTGCTTCAAACATTCCTACAAAATGTTGCGAGTCGATACAACAGCTTTACAGAAATCCCTTTTTTATATTCTTTACTTTCTAGTCTAATTTCACAGAGCTACAGATACTACTGTTGCAATGCATATCTCAGAGTTTTCCTGGAATAGCTGGAAGTTTTGAAGTATGTGTAGATGTTTCTGAAGATTTTTTTCCAGCAACAACTGAAACTATTCACTTTCTCCAAAAGTAAGAGAAGAAGCGTAATATACTTCGATATTATTTAATAGGTGGGTACAGTAGTTGTCATTAGGAACAGTATTAGGCTCTACTGAGTGAGACTAGGAAACAGTCTCTTCACACACCTCAACGGGCCACGTCGCAACCAAAGGCAGACTGAAGAACGCAAGAAACTAATTCCTTGCCAGTCCTCGATTCCTAATCCACTAACCAGTCACCGGTACAGCGCAATGAATGAGGAAGTGAGAACAACTTCTGCATTCAATATTTATAAAGGTAAGAATGTATTTGCAGATGACGGTGAAATAAGGGTAGTTTTGTATCTGGTGTACACAAATGGAAACCCTATCAAAATTCCACTGCGTCGGGATGCTTTCTTCAAAAGGCCATGGCCGAATTCCTTCCCGCTCCTTATCCCCTGTCCCATCCCGCCTCTAATGACCTCGACGTCGACGAGGTGAAAAGCCATAAGTAAAAAAAAATCCCACAAGTAATTTTTGCGTGAATCTTGTACAACGAAAATGGATCCTAAATTTCTCATTTTTAACGTCATATCAAAATGAATCGTAGCCGTAGGACCATGCGATGTACATTAACTGAAACCCCTTCAAAATACGACCATTAGATTTTTAATGAATCGTATTAGTAGTATTGGTCACATGGACGCTCGTATTCAAAGAAAAACTGTTGGTCATTTGGTAAATTTTGATGCTTTCCGACATCAAATCAGTAAAATTATACCCTGTTTTATCCGCGTCTCCACGAGCTGTAAATTAATGGAAACCCTTATAGTTTTTTTTTCTATTTCTCACCTTTTAAATGTTAGGTCAAAATGAAACATGGCATGTTTTATACTTGGTTTTTCAAAAATGATAGATTCATTATAACTTAAAAACGCAGTCAAGTTAAGACAAGATTCTGCTTAAAAAATAATAATAAAATAAAAATAAAAAAATAAATCTGCTAGGAGTAAAACGTTCGCACCGGGTTTTCTCCACAGAAAATAGAAACCTATTGCTTACCGACCATTCACCTAGTTTGTTTAGTGTGTATTCCAAATGCCTTTCAGCACAATGTAGCCTAGACGTAGAACACAAATTAGCGAAGGCGTTAACGAATAAGTATAGGATACAACTAGTAGCGACAGGAATATGTTTGAACAGTAAATCTAATATTTGAAGGACACAATTTTTCTGGACATAACTGTCAAAAGAATATAAAAAATGGGGCTTGAAGATTAACTATCATAAAACGGAATATCTTACTAATGATCTGGATGAATTGTACATTGATTGAATAAAAATTAAAAAGGTAACTAATTTTTGCTATTTGGGTTCAATTTTAGAGATACGAGGAAAATCGAATATTAAAATTAATAAAAGTTGTACTAGTGGCCGGAAAGTAATCGGGATGCTCAATTTACTTCTGTGGAGCAAGAACGTTATGAATAGATCAAAAAGAATTATATTTAAATCATTATTGGAAAGTATAATAGTCTTATATGGATCAGAAACCTGTACGTACAATCAACCAGAAACATATTAAGAAGCCGAAAGCATTAGAAATAGATTTCTGGAGAAGATCATCAAGAATATCAAGAAAAGAAAAAGTAAGAAATACCGAAATAATAAGGCTAAAGGAAATGAAAGAAGAAATGGTTGAAGTTATAGAACAAAAACGATTGGAATGGTATGGCCATTTAAGAAGGATGGCAGACATTAGGATACCAAAACTAGTACAGGAATGGGAAGTTAAAGGAAGGAGGAAAAGATTACGGCCCATGTTTACCTGGCTCCAAAGTGTTCAAAACGTAATGAGAAGATTTGGTGCAGAAGTGGAAGATATACAAGATCGAAATATCTGGAGAAATATTTTGAGAAGATGAAGTCAAGATCTGTGTTCCGAGTTTTTTATTGTTGTGTTGGAGTAAAACCTCTGTTGTGATAAAAATCTCTCTTTTTTAAAAAAAAAAAAAAATGTTTACATGCTTCACAACCGAATTTGTATAGCAAACAACACTATTATGAAATCAGTTGTATAAAGGGGTATAATTTTTCCCTAAATCTTCGTTCAGTAGCCTAAAAATTCCATTCTTCCAGTTAGTATGGTAGGCCTTGCAAATATCAAGAGAGACATCCTCTGTGACAAGGGATTTTCAACGTTGAAGCGCGTCGAGTAGCACATCTTTCAGCTGTATCAGGTTACCCAAGATTTAACTGAACTTCATGGATACCCGCATGCTGAAAGCGACAAAGCAGATCTTAGGATTACAGAAAAAGAATAAAGGTGCAGTTTATCATCTTTTTGTATGGTATATTGTGGCTATGATGTGTGCGTTTTATGTATTGTGTTTTTTTTAATAGTTCGGAGATTCCTGGCCACGTTGCGCGTTTAATATTTGATACGCTGAAAGATACGTTGGTAATAGTGTGACAATTCTGTGTTTACAAGTTTACGAGAGGCGAAAGTAGAGTGTAAAATAGTCGCTGGCATGTCTAGGATTAGTATGTAAAGGCGAATGGCGTCCGAATAAATTTTATAAAGAGGAATATCAGGTAGCGGGCAAGATAAAAACAGTGAACTGTATTGAATTGATGATGTGTTTAAACTATTCCAGTACGAGAAAGTGTTTGTATAAAGTAATGATTATAAACTATATTGACTATGAAGTGAAAGAACTGAAACGATGACTGATTACTTTAAACAAGTACTACGGGATCGTATATAAACTAGGTCTGCGACTGTAATTGAATGTGATGTTTGGTTTAAATAAATTCAAAATAAAGGATTTTTCTATTTTTGTTAGTGGTCCAGAGTCCGACGAGAAAACAGTGCAGTTCTTAGATGAGTGACGTTTTACTTCAGACTACTGCCTGCAACTTCGTTTACGTGGCCTTTTGATGTACAGACCTCTCTTTTAAATCAACATCACCAAGGGTTGCATGATCCAAGGCTTATTCCTTGCATGGTCTTCACAACAAACTGTCACTTCATTCCTCAGAATATCATCATGCTCCACGTACGCAGAAATCATGATAAAAGTTTTGATTAGGATTAAATAACAATTTTTAATTTCTTTTGTTCCAACTCCTCAACTATTTGGAACATTAATCGGAAAAAAACCAATAACGATTACATGAATTGCGTTTGACAAAATATTATCTTAAGTTGGTCAGTTTTACGACGCCACATAAAAATTCAGCATACCTTATTTTACCTACGGGACAATAGGCTGCACGTTAATCGAATACCTATAAAAATCCTACCAGTAGTTTTTCGGGTATCGCGTTCAGCAAAAAAATATACTACAGTAATTTCTTGAATTTCTTAGCTACAAATCAAAATGAAACTAATACTATTTAGTCATGAACATTCAATTACGGCAAGAGGGGCATATACAGCAAATTGGTCACGCTTTAATAAGGTAAGGAAATTTATGTGGTCTTAACGACCTAGTGACAGGGTTTCTTGTCGGCTGCGCAATTCGCCCCTGTCGTAGCCTCGTAACCTTACTCTGTAATCCTACCAGTTATAGGGGACCTACAGTTTAAGGTGTATTCCAAACTACGGAAGTGTTGTAAGATGTTCCAGAGGTGAAAGTCGGGTTGGGGGCCTAAGAAAATCCCTACCGAGACAGGTATTCGAACCGGGGACCTTCTAATCTCCAGTCAGACAACCACTTAAAAAATGACTTTTGGCCATATGCAAGTGTGTTGCTATTTCTTCAGATGTGTACGTAATATATTACCGTCGTTATCGTTTTACTTTCTATTACGTACAATACAGGACGGAGACAACATTTAATTAAAACCACACGTGCCCTCAGCGATACTCGAACTGGCTCCTCTGGCAACGTGAGGTCAGCTCGCTGGCGTCTAGGCTACCAGGGCTGAGCCACCAGGCTGCTCAGGCTTTAATAATGGAGAGCCATACTGTCGTTCGTAGTAAGACCACAGGAAACTTGTGGACATGTAATGTGAGAGACCCTGTATATCTTGTTTGTATGCAACGCTTGAAACAGACACCTTGAATTTTCCAACTATATTGCCTCCTTTTTCAGATCGTGAGTGTTTTCTAATTATAGAAAGTTGTGGAAATTCCAATACCTCCAAACTTAATGTACAGAAACAAATGGTGGCAAGGAACGGGAAGGAATTCGGTCATGGCCTTTTGGAGGAACCGTACTGACATTCGCCTGAAATGATTTCGGAAAGACACGGCAAACAGAAATCTGAATGGTCGAACACGGATTTGAACGCGCGTCCTACCGAATGCCATTCTCGCCCACCGTATATGTTAAGCAGTGACTACCTACGCTCTGTAGCTTTATGCAAAACTACTTTCTCGCTATCACCCACATAAACATGAGGCAATTTCCGAACGAGTCTATAGAAAACAGTTTTTATTTTCTGCCCATTCATGTATGTATATGTTTTAGCACTACCAAGAATTAGTACCAGTTCCTGTTTTATATTTACAAATTGCCATTTAAAGTTTTGAAAAATCAAAATCATACTCGTGTATGTACAAGCATCAAATTATCTGTTGAGTATCGCTTGAAATATACGTAGTCACGGTGCTTGTGATAGCAAAATATGTACTTCCGTCTTTTTTAACTATTTAGTCAAACGGAAACGCGAATGCATTAGCTGCGTCCTGCCCCTTCTGAGTCGAGTAACTGATGCACAGGCTGTAAAAGTGATAGAGATGATAGAAGCAGCATACCAAAGTGGCGACTACTCAAACGACCACGATCGTTCGAAAAGTGACGTATTGGACGCTGTTGACTGTTGCTGAAACTCATGTACACTTTTACCTCGTAACTAGCTAATACCCGCGACTTCGTACTCGTGGATTAAGAATTTCTTTCCCAGAATTGAAAGGACTGGTCCCAAACAACACCGAGTAGAAAAAATATAATAGGAAAGCCATCACTATATCATTCTACCGTCGAATCTGTCTCATGAAGATAATCAATTTCCAACATATTCAAAAACAGAAAAACAAACGAAGGTGCGGGAATGTGGGTGGGAGGGTGGGGAGGGGGGGGTTGTTAACTAAGGGCAGCTTTATTTCAGCTTGGTCTTTTCTTCTTTCTTCAGCATGAGCATCCGATTCTTGGTTTCTAATAACTTTAGCTGCTCGTGCTCTGCTAGAGCTACACCTTACGCCGGTTTACGCCCGCAAGGCATGTCAAAAAAGAAGACAAAATAAACTGCTGCCAGAAGCATTTAAGCAGATACAAAGTAATAGAACAGATAATATCGACATGTATACTAAATAATATATTTTTCTCTAAACGAAAATTATTAACAAATTATACACTAACATAATGCGCGAGAAGCACAGCTTGTGCAACCGACGTAACATCACAGACTAACACACACATCTCTGTCACCATTTGATAAGTTCTCAAAATTTCGTGACTACAACTGTTAATCATACCGAAAATATGTCCTGTGCCATTCCTACAGATACGAAGTATTTCCTGACAAATTCCATCAATATCGGTATAGCCATTTAGTCGTCAAAACGTAACAAAAAGACAGAGATTTACAGTACTTCCGCATTTATAGTATTATTAGTGCAGATCACACACACACACACACACACACACACACACACACACACACACACACACACACACACACACACACACACACACACACACTGACTGCAAGAGTACAACCCTGAGGGATCAATATAACGCAAAAAAGTGTATAGCTACAGCATTGCAAGACTACTTACGATTTGCCTCGCACTGCACCCCTAAATTTGAGATATCTATAGTTTAACATTCAATCCGAACAATCAACGGTCGAGGCGTGACTCATACGATGAAAAACAATTTTTAAAAATCTTTGCCTCTATGGAGATTTGAACCGGAGACTCATCAATAACCGGGCGCTTTAACCACTTTTTTTTTTTTTTTGGCCTCCTTCCTCCCCTTCAGCCCTACCTTTCGCTCACCATTAAGTAGGCTCTTTGCCTGGCTCTATGCCTTTGTTTATTAATGCATGGGGTGTTCCCCTTTTCCATAATGTGTTTATCATTCATTTTTTCTAGTTTTGGTGTTTTCTTACTTTATTCGTTTATCACAATTAAGAAATTTGCAAAGGAGCTTTTATTTTGAGCGGGTGTCAATTTGTTGTATTCTTCTGTTAGGTAAAACCAGTATTCTAGTTTTGTTTTGCCCTTATTTGAGAATGTGTAGTATACGGCGTGTCCTAGTAGCCACATTGTGGCATTATGTTTTGTATCGGGATACGCTCTCCTCTGTGGTCTTATTAAATCTTCGGTTCTGATCTGATTTTTTGCGGTCCTGTTTATTATCGCGACTTTTTCCTTAGTCCATTCCCATATTTCTTTCATTTCTTCACACTCAAATCTGTGGACTAGGGTATCGATTTGTTGGCATTGGCTGCACTTGTTTGTATTACTGAGATGTATTGAATGTAGTTTCTCTTTAGTGCTTATCATATCATTGACCACTTTGTACCACGTGGATTTAACCCCCAGGTTTAACGTTTTATTGTTGACATTTTTCCAAATTTGCTGCCAGCTGTAATGTTTGTATTTATCTTCTTGTCTGTTCCTTTGGTTTTGACAATTCATTTCTTCTAGGAGGTGTCTTGTTTTGATCTTGGGGCTTTGTTTCTGTGATAGGTAGCTGATTTCTAGATGGTACTGCTTTATATGACTCAATTTGTGGTGGATTCCTCCTACGTTCACCGGTGGTGTTTTGCTGATTGGTTGTAGTTCATTTGCCAGTACGCTTGTTATACTTTGTGGTAGGTTGTTTAAGATCTTCAGCATTGTTGTAATAAATAATACTCTGCACTTCAGCTCTATGTCGATTAGTCCTAAACCTCCTTTCATTTTAGGAAGAGTCACTGTTGTATATTTTATCTTAAAGATGTTTCCTCTTAGTATGAAATTAGAAAGGCACCAAGTTATTCTCTTGGCGATTGAAGCTGGAATTGGGAATATGCTGCCTAAGTATAATAGTTTTGAAACTATGTATTCATTGACCAGATCCACTTTCTGGTACATATTTAGGTTCCTGGTGTAATGTTCTCTTACTGCTCCTCTTATCACATTTAGCTTTGTCCTCCAGTTTCTGGCTATCATTTTTTAGTGGGCACGTGTGCATTTCTACTCCTAAACTTGCATTGTTTCTCTTTCTTGTATCCAGTGAGGCTGTTGATATGGAATGCCGTTACCTAGTTTCAGCATCTTGCCACTTATTTAAGTTTATTTTTGCCCCCGCTGCACGGCAATATTTTAATACGTTTTTCCCTGATAATTTTTATTTCTTCGGCGTTTCTGGCCACTACACATACGTCATCGGCATAAGCTCTGCAAGTAATTTTTCTGTTTGCATATTTTATTCCAGATATTGTGGCGTTATGTATCGCAATAGAGGTTCCAGAGCAATTGAGAAAAGCGCCATTGATATGGGGTCACCCTGTCTTACAGACCTTTTTATTTGCACTGCTTTTGTTCTGAAGCCATTGACTAGAATTTTTGATTCTGCTTCATGTAGCAGTTTCTGTATAATTTTTATAAAAGCGTTACTGAATCCCATTCTTTCTAATGACTTTCGTATGTGCTCGTGACTGACCCTGTCGAAGGCTTTATCAAAGTCGATAGACAATAGCTCTGCATTTATCCCTGTTACTGCTGCGGCCCGCGATGATGTCTCTATACTCGCTTAACGTCCCCATGATTGTTCTGCCAGGTACTGCACAAACCTGGTGTTCCGCAATTATTTTATTCATCAGAGGCATCATTCTTTTTGTCAGTATTCTAGTGAACAACTTATAGTCTGAATTTAGTAATGATATAGGTCTCATTCCGTCTAGGGTTTTGTTGTTGTGGTTTTTTGGTATCAGAACTATTAATCCTTCTTTGAAGCTTTTGGGCACATTAGGTATTGTAAGCACATCATTAAGTACTTCCGTCAGTTGTTGTTGGATGGTTGGCCAGAAGTGTAGGTATACTTCTACTGGAATACCGTCAGGGCCAGGTGATTTGTTCTTGGGCTTGTTTTTATAATTTCTTCTAGTTCTTCTTCTGTTATTCTACTTTCCAGTTGTACGTTGTCATTTGCGTCGAGTCTGTTGCACACCACACTGAGTAAGTCATTGGAATCTTCCTCGTCAATACTTTCCTCATGGTATAGTTCCTGAAAGTGCTTATGAACTTCGTTTATAATTTCCTGTTGGTTTGTTACAACAGTGTCTTCACCGATTCTCAAGTTTTTAAGAATTTTGATCCTTGCTCTTTTCTTTTCCCGCATAAAGTGGTATATTGAAGTCTTTTCCTCTGGTACAGCATATTTGGTTTTCGATCTGATCATCATTTGCTCCAGTTCGGAACGTTTTATTGCTACTAGTTTCGCTTTTATTCTTTTTATTTTTATAATGTCTTGAGTTAATCTGTCAGTATTCCGGTAAGCGTCTCTTAGACAGGCATAGTAAAATTCCGCTGTTTGCTTATGTTCTTGCTTCTTTACTTTTCCGTATTCTATCAGCGTACGGCGCAATTTTGGTTTCGCGCATTGTAACCACCAATCTAGTTTATTATTATATCTCTGATATTGCCTCATAGAAATTTGCCATGTTTCTTGGAGCATTTCGTTAAGTTCACGATCTTTTAGAAAAATAGTATTAAATTTCCAGTAGCCTCTTCCTCGGTGAATTTCTTGTCTGCTCATATTTATGTGGGTGATGAAGGCGCTGTGGTCTGAAAAGCTCACTGGCCATACCTCTGTACTGGTAACATCGGAATTAATATCTTCGCTACATATATCCTGTCAATTCTGCTTGCTGCATCTTTGGTGACGTATGTATAGGATTTTTCAGTCCCATGTTTTGTTTCCCAAGTGTCTTTTAATCTGAGTCCTTGGACTATTAATTTAAGATCGTTACAGGCGTTAACATTTGGGAATTGATCTTTAGGGTGTAGCACGCAGTTAAAGTCGCCTCCTATTATCAAACTGTTGGTATTTGTTGGTAGGAGGGGAGCATTTCTTCTTTGAAAAATTTCGATCTTTCATTTCTTTTGTGTGTTCCGGACGGAGCGTAAATATTACATATTGTAACTGTTTTAATCTTGATGGATATTCCTCTGCTATCTTCTATAGTGATAATATTGTTGTGATCAATCCCATCTTTTATTAAAATCGCAGTTCCGGCTTCGTTGCCTTGATTATATACGTATTCATATCCTGTTATATCAATGACATTGGTATTACAAACTTCCTGAAGGAGGGCTATATCTACATCAGCTGCATATAGGAAGTCTTTTAGACATTTGTTTTTGTTTGCTTGTTATCCTGTTCAGGTTTATCGTTGCTATACAATATGTTTGCATCTCTATCGGTACTTGCTGTGTTTCCTTTTTACCGTGCTGTCAATTTCCTGATACAGTTTTTATTGTTAGGTTCTTTTTGTCATTATTGCTGTATCTTCGTTTCAGTTCTTTACGGATGCTCTGAGGTTTCAGACTGTATGAGTGCGCTCTGTTGGTTCCCCTTGTGATCGGTCGTCTGTCCGGCTTAGATAGATGTTTGCTTTTTCTCTATCTCCTTCTAATAGCATACTGGTATCAGAGGGTAGTTCTTCTATTGACATTGGTTGGATTTTTTCGTATGCTTGTGTTCTTATTTTCTTCCCTTTTGCTCTGGTGTTTTCATTACTTTCCACTTCTTTTGACTTTATCCTTGTTTGTATAGTGTATGTCTCGGGTCTCCTCTTTGCGGCGTATCTTTCTTCCGGCCTTATCGAGTGGTGTCCACTCCATTTCATCAGCCGTCGACTGAGTATCATTCGTCTTCGTGAGATCACTTCTTTCGTTTTCTGATTCCACTGCTCTCTCGATTTCATTTGGATATTTAAGTATTCCTTCTAAGTCTTTCCGTTTTATTGTTTCTGTTGTTATTGGATTTCCCTGATCTTTACAGTTGGGTTCTTTGTCTCCTTAGTTGGGAGTTTATCTTCTTCTGTTTGGTTTGTTTCAACGATTTTTCCTGCTATGTTTTTTTCATGTGGTGTTATTTCTGTCGTTTTCGTTTTACCGTCAGCTTCCTGCAGTGGAGGGAATTGCTGTGCGTGTACGGGTGGATAGTTTCTGTTGATTTCCTGAACATCTGTCCGGTTCACATATGTGATTGACAGTGTTGTTGACGGTTTTTCTGTTGTTTCCTCTATACTGTCGTCTTCCTGTAGTGGAGGAAATTGCTGTGCGTATTCCGGTCGATGGCTTTCGTTGTTGTTTTCCTGAACAGCTGTCCGCTTCACATACGTTAAAGGCAATGTTGATGTTTGTATTCTTTGACAGTTTGCTCTTACGTGATACACATGAATTGCATACAGCGCAAGTTCTTGGCTGGCCATCATACACTACCAAAGCACGGAAACCACACACATTGATATAAGATGGGATATGCCTAGATACTTCCATTTTTGCTATTCTCACTCCGTTTGACTTTTTATATCTGATGTTCCCACTCCACTTATCGTCCATTATCTCTATTACTGTTCCGAATGGTTTAACTGCGTGTAGTATTGCTTCACTGGTTACTTCAAAGGGGAGATTCAGTATTCTCACATGTCTAATTCCAAGTCCTGCATTGGATACTTTAACACTGCTAACGTTTCCGTCTGAGTGATTGAATTTCAAATTTCCGGAGTACAACTCAATTATTTTCTCACAAAATTTTTCGTTTGTCATTTTCACAAAAAACACTATTCTGAAAAGAATCTTACTGAATCTCTACAATTCCTTCGTCATTCAGTTTGGCCGTGTCGTATAGCCACTTGTGAATCTCAAAGGCCGTTGGTCTAACATATGCTCGGTCAAACGCAAATTTCACTGTATTCTTTCTCGTTAACGTCGCATGCGCCATTGCTTACCTCTTTCTGTTTCTTTGGCCGATGACCTGCCTGATGACTGTAAATCTTCAGCTTCTTACAATATCACTTTACTCTCTTGAATATTACTTGGAACATGTGAATGCAGACTTTCCCGGCGAATAAATGACAAAAAATCTTCACAGGTTTGCAGCCGGATTTTATTATAAGATGACAAGCTTTCGGCCACTATCTCAGTAGCCATCTTCAGGTCGATAACAGTAGCGGCGATCTTGCGTTTACGGAAGCCAAGCGTTTACTGGTGTCGCCTAGCAACCTCATGACGCTAGCAGTCTTGCTTCGCTGTGATTGGTCGAGGCGGCGGTCACCCATCCAAGCGCTCACCACGCTCACAATTGCTTAACTACCGGAGCTTAGCAGTGCCGGTCACCCATCCAAGTTCTTACCACTCTCAGCATTGCTTAACTGCCCGAGTCTAGCCGGCTGTCCACACTCCACCGGATCGCCGGCAAGCAGGGAACGTGGGCCGCACAGTATCGATAACCCTGGTTTCCAAGCGTTGCTCAGCAAATAACCCATGTCACGGTTAACCAGGTTGTCATGTAACCGTATTTCTATAGCTTCTTTAACCACGGACTCCCAAAAGAACGAACATTTAGTCAGCACCTTCACGTTGTCAAAGTCCATTCTGTGGCCATTTTCAATAACATGTTGAGCAACAGCAGATTTTTCCATCTGAAAAAGCCGAATGTAGCGTTGATGTTCCGCCACACGGGCCTTGATTGTGCGTACTGTCTGTCCAATGTAAGATTTCCCACATTCACAGTGTATACTATACACCCCCGGTGTCTTCAGCCCCAAGTCATCCTTCACAGAACGTAATAAGTCACGTATTTTGGCAGGAGGACGAAATATGCTCTTAATACCATGTCGATCTAGTATCCTGCCTATTTTCCCGGATATGTTACCAGCAAATGGGATATATGCCAGGTCTTTATACCGTTCTTTAGGTTCAATTGGCTGTTTGTTTGGCGTTTTTTGTAGTGCCCTTTCTATTTGTCCGTTACAATATCCATTTCTCCTGAATGTAGTACGGAGATGTTCCAGTTCCGTCGGCAGACTGTCAGCATCAGAGAATTTCTTTCGCTCTATGCACCAGTGTGTACAATACCGCATTTTTCTGAGCCGGGTGGTGGAAGCTTCCGGCATGTAAGTAACGGTCCGTATGGGTAGGTTTTCTATACACACTATGAGAAAGAGTCCCATCTGGTTTTCGCCGAATAAGAATGTCCAAAAAAGGCAAGCTACCATTCTCTTCCAGTTCCATCGTGAAACGTATGTTTGGGTGAATTCCATTTAGATGGTCCAGAAATTCATTTAGACTTGTGATCCCATGGGGCCAAACAACAAATGTATCATCCACATATCGGAAGAAACATGCCGGCTTAAGAACAGACCTTTCTATTGCTATACTCTCAAAATGCTCCATAAACAGATCAGCAACAACAGGAGACAAAGGTGACCCCATTGCCACACCATCCGTCTGTTCATAGAAATCTCCACCGTACGTAAAGTAAGTGGATGTAAGGACCAACTCAAAAAGATCAACAATGCTAGATTCAAAGAGATTTCGTAGCAGCTGCAAAGTGTCTCTCAGTGGAACTCTAGTAAAAAGTGAGACTACATCAAAGCTGACCATAACATCGGTCTCCGAAAGGTGCATCTTTTGAAGAACACTGACAAATTGTGTTGAGTTCACAACATGGTGAGGACCTTTCCCTACGTAGGAACCAAGCATACTAGCTAGATATTTAGCCAGACCATATGTGGGACTACTAATGGTACTCACAATAGGCCGTAAAGGGACGTCCTCCTTGTGAATTTTTGGCAGACCATAGAATCTAGGTGGTCTGGCAGCACGAGGTCGAAGACCCTTAACGACTTCCGATGGAAAACACGTCTTCTTTAGAAGTGCTGTTACCTTTCTTTCTATTTTCGAAGTTGGGTCCTCATTGAGCGGCTTGTAAGCAGTGTCATTAAGCAGCTTTCTTACCTTGGTCTCATACATTTCAGCAGTAATAAGGACAGTAGCATTACCCTTGTCCGCTGGTAAGACCACAATTTCATCATTCTGGCGTAAAGCTCTTAAGGCCATGCGTTCAGATTTTGTGATATTCGACTTTGGAAGTTTGGCTCTCTCCAGAACCCTGCATGTTTCCCTCCGAATTTCCTCGGCCGAATCTCCCGGAAGCCAACCGGATTCTACGTCGTGCAAGTCTTTCGCTTCTACGAGAGCGCATTCGCTACACACGTTTTTCACTTGATAAAAACGCCCTGGAATTATATCATTGCCATTTGGAGCTTGCTGCCATACTGTCGCCGGCCTCCTGGGATTGGGTAGATACTGCTACGTCGGCTCAGGTGAACCTAGAGTTTGACAAGACATCAGTCAGACAGGTTTCCAAATTTAACCGCCTGTCACGATATCAGCGTCCGGCAGAGGAACAAAGTTCTAAACACACAATAGTCAACCTAATTGAATTACAGCTGGACGAAGCAACTAAAAAAGTACTATCCAAAGGGTTAAACTTCGCCCCGACTCCTAAAACAGTTCCAGTTAAAGATATCATATGCGCAGTTGAATTGGCCGCACGCAAGCTTCCGGGAGATTCGGCCGAGGAAATTCGGAGGGAAACATGCAGGGTTCTGGAGAGAGCCAAACTTCCAAAGTCGAATATCACAAAATCTGAACGCATGGCCTTAAGAGCTTTACGCCAGAATGATGAAATTGTGGTCTTACCAGCGGACAAGGGTAATGCTACTGTCCTTATTACTGCTGAAATGTATGAGACCAAGGTAAGAAAGCTGTTTAATGACACTGCTTACAAGCCGCTCAATGAGGACCCAACTTCGAAAATAGAAAGAAAGGTAACAGCACTTCTAAAGAAGACGTGTTTTCCATCGGAAGTCGTTAAGGGTCTTCGACCTCGTGCTGCCAGACCACCTAGATTCTATGGTCTGCCAAAAATTCACAAGGAGGACGTCCCTTTACGGCCTATTGTGAGTACCATTAGTAGTCCCACATATGGTCTGGCTAAATATCTAGCTAGTATGCTTGGTTCCTACGTAGGGAAAGGTCCTCACCATGTTGTGAACTCAACACAATTTGTCAGTGTTCTTCAAAAGATGCACCTTTCGGAGACCGATGTTATGGTCAGCTTTGATGTAGTCTCACTTTTTACTAGAGTTCCACTGAGAGACACTTTGCAGCTGCTACGAAATCTCTTTGAATCTAGCATTGTTGATCTTTTTGAGTTGGTCCTTACATCCACTTACTTTACGTACGGTGGAGATTTCTATGAACAGACGGATGGTGTGGCAATGGGGTCACCTTTGTCTCCTGTTGTTGCTGATCTGTTTATGGAGCATTTTGAGAGTATAGCAATAGAAAGGTCTGTTCTTAAGCCGGCATGTTTCTTCCGATATGTGGATGATACATTTGTTGTTTGGCCCCATGGGATCACAAGTCTAAATGAATTTCTGGACCATCTAAATGGAATTCACCCAAACATACGTTTCACGATGGAACTGGAAGAGAATGGTAGCTTGCCTTTTTTGGACATTCTTATTCGGCGAAAACCAGATGGGACTCTTTCTCATAGTGTGTATAGAAAACCTACCCATACGGACCGTTACTTACATGCCGGAAGCTTCCACCACCCGGCTCAGAAAAATGCGGTATTGTACACACTGGTGCATAGAGCGAAAGAAATTCTCTGATGCTGACAGTCTGCCGACGGAACTGGAACATCTCCGTACTACATTCAGGAGAAATGGATATTGTAACGGACAAATAGAAAGGGCACTACAAAAAACGCCAAACAAACAGCCAATTGAACCTAAAGAACGGTATAAAGACCTGGCATATATCCCATTTGCTGGTAACATATCCGGGAAAATAGGCAGGATACTAGATCGACATGGTATTAAGAGCATATTTCGTCCTCCTGCCAAAATACGTGACTTATTACGTTCTGTGAAGGATGACTTGGGGCTGAAGACACCGGGGGTGTATAGTATACACTGTGAATGTGGGAAATCTTACATTGGACAGACAGTACGCACAATCAAGGCCCGTGTGGCGGAACATCAACGCTACATTCGGCTTTTTCAGATGGAAAAATCTGCTGTTGCTCAACATGTTATTGAAAATGGCCACAGAATGGACTTTGACAACGTGAAGGTGCTGACTAAATGTTCGTTCTTTTGGGAGTCCGTGGTTAAAGAAGCTATAGAAATACGGTTACATGACAACCTGGTTAACCGTGACATGGGTTATTTGCTGAGCAACGCTTGGAAACCAGGGTTATCGATACTGTGCGGCCCACGTTCCCTGCTTGCCGGCGATCCGGTGGAGTGTGGACAGCCGGCTAGACTCGGGCAGTTAAGCAATGCTGAGAGTGGTAAGAACTTGGATGGGTGACCGGCACTGCTAAGCTCCGGTAGTTAAGCAATTGTGAGCGTGGTGAGCGCTTGGATGGGTGACCGCCGCCTCGACCAATCACAGCGAAGCAAGACTGCTAGCGTCATGAGGTTGCTAGGCGACACCAGTAAACGCTTGGCTTTCGTAAACGCAAGATCGCCGCTACTGTTATCGACCTGAAGATGGCTACTGAGATAGTGGCCGAAAGCTTGTCATCTTATAATAAAATCCGGCTGCAAACCTGTGAAGATTTTTTGTCATTACTTGGAACACTTAAACACTTTAACACTGTAAACTCGGAGCTCCGCGGCAGTTGTCCGTTTATACGTCCGTACCCGCCGGCTGCTAGCACCGAACTGCAACCACTAAGCTACCAGATCGCTGCATGGAAAGGTGGTACACAGACCTACACATCCTAAGCGTTTGTCTATCGCCGTTATGTAATTTTTCAAAATTATAAGACAACATGTACTCTTAATACAACCAAATGTAGACAGTATTTTTCTCTTTGTTTCAAAGGATAAGTGTGCAAAGTTTCATCGAGATTGGTTTAAAACTGAGGATTTGTATGAAGAACAAACAAACAAACAAACATATATTAATCTTTATATATATAGATTTACCTCGGTGCAGGAATAGTGACTCCTTGCGAAAGTCCATTAAATTAATTGAGATTAGTCTCCTGCGTAATATTCAGCCCCTCATTCGAATGTCGCATTGACTTCAGTCGATATCGATCTGTATATCATTCTCCAATTGCAACAGCATTTTGGCTCCATATGCCTTACAACTCTGGAGAAGTATTAGATTCCTTGTTCCAGAGAGCATGACATCAACTGATTTTTCCTGTCAACATCGAATAATGAGATTCTCCAAAAAAGTGCTGACGTAAATACACTCACGGCTATTGAGTTGCATCCACACAGAAGACACTAACTTTACTACTTGTCGATGACATGCTGTGGGAAGTTTATAGGATGTACTGAGAGTGCAGAAGAAAAAATGTCTGCCCACAAAGCCGAATATTTACCGTAATTTGCTTGCAATCTAATTGTGTGCGATTGATCTGAGCGTACTTGTTCTTGGCTTCTTTTATGATAGGGCGCTAATGATCTCGTCTTCGAAGCGCCCGGAAACATCAACACCACCACCACCAACAACAACAACATTTAGGATGAGGAATTCCCAAGAGGAATGGATATACTGGATAATATGTTCCTATTTATTCAGATTTTGATTCTGATCAGTGGGCGGACATTAGGGGATCAGCGATAGATATATGGTGTCTCCATATCCCACATCTGTTTCATCATTGGTGACATTTTGGTGGTCCCCTTTCTTTACCTGACCTGCCAAAGTGTTTTGCTTAACGGCCCTTTCCAACTCGCTGCCAACAAAAAGGAAAGATATTACAGGTAAAGTACAAGCAAAACAAAACTGTCACCTTTTTTGTCATGACTTAGGTATAGTACAAATGTTTTTATAAGGGTAAGAAGTCATTTTGTATGTACGTAAACAATGACGCTTCACTTTTTCCATTCCGGCGTCCAGTTCTAGTTTGTCGATTGCGCCAGAAATGAGAGATATTTCAGGTATAGTCTATCCGAAAATAGTATTATATATTATCATTCCTTTTTTGTAGTACACAAGCACATGAAACTAAGTCCCACCGCACATCTGGGCGTGCCACCTAGTCGACCCTGCCCGCGCTCTCCGACACGGCCTCAATGGTTCACTGGGTGCCCGGGCTTACCAGTTCAGGGCCCCGTATTCCGCACTGGCTCGGCTCTCATAAAGATCCCTAGCCTGCTGTTAACTAAGATCTTCTATGTCAACGCCTCCAGATGTAGTGGCACATACGCCACAGTCTCCGATACCAGCCACAGGTTCCGGAATTGGGGGTAGGTCTAATACGACGCAGTTAAGCTTTGCCCTAAAGGCAAGTGCTTATAACAATATATACTTTATGGTAGTATATTAAATACAGGAAATTTTAAAGACCCAGCTTGAAGCACGTTTTAGAGCTTGAAAGATCGTATTTTCGCGATTATTATGATTCCATCCACACCGACTGTAAAATGTCAGGTGTGATTCTAAAAGTCAGTAGGGACCATATGGAATTCACTCATATTTGTTTTTTGCCTAAAATACGCCATCCTATGTAAAGCATTTCTTTGGAAGGGTGGTACGATATTAATGTGTTTACAGATATTATGAAAAGATTTAATGAATTTTAGGGTCATGAAACTGCCAGATGCGCCTATTGATTCATATACCTTATATTCAAGAAATAAAAATTGAATCATTGAACCGAGGCTTTTCTTTTATACGTAGGTCTGACGTCTGATATCAGTAGAAACGTAGCTTTAATAAATTCAAAAACCAATAATAAACGCTGTTATCATTGGACGATCCTTTTATTCAATGTAAAGGAATACAAATCCAAATTAGCGTTACTAAATATCACCAAGCATGCTATAATTCCAGGTTCCAATTCGTAGCTAATTTTTCAATGTTTGAGAGACAAAAACGAAGATATTCAATTAAAGTTTCTGGTCTCCAAGAAGTTGGTAGAAATTAACACACTGTTATAGCAGCTTTAGACAATACCTCAGACAATCTGGAATTCCATATTAACAACGTTTGATTACCAAGGGAAATTATAATTTCATCAATGTTGGATCAATGTTGGACATGTTGGGAATAGTTAGTTCGTCAGTATGTAAACTTCGGCATACACTTCACATTTGTGAAAGATATCTGCAGCTTTATGCCGCTAAGAGATTAATTGCTCGAGGTCGTATGTTTAAAAAGTTGACCTACTCAGCGCAGCAGACAAAATTAAAAATCTAAGGATTTAATACTCCAACGTTTGTCGTTCTGGCGGAATTTGAATGTGTGTTAAAAAATCTAGTGCTCTCACACTACTGCAGTCATTTTACTGCGGCATAGCAGGTCATTTGTGCATATGTCCTTAGTTGTTTCGATTCAACGGATTATCCAGAAAAAAAACACATAGAAGTGGCTTATCGATCAGTTCGTCGAGCTGGCCAGAATCGTTGATGAAATTATCATATGGCTGTTCCTCATCTAACGACAACTGATCAGGAAGCAGGTGCTGTTGTAGTTTATGACAGGGTATTGTTCCTCCAGCCGGCACTGAACTCTTTGTCGGACGTCGTCGACGTGGGCCTTCCAGTTAAGCTTGGCGTCTAGGATAACACCCAGGTATCTTGCCGTTATCACCCAGGGGATTCTCTCACCAAAGTGCTCGAGATTTTGGCGCAGCGGCGTTCTTCTTCTCGTCAGAATGATGCCCTGGCTTTTCGACGCATTTATGCAAGTCCTCTATTTAATAGCCCACTCTTCTATTTCATTCAACGCTGGTTGTAGCAGTCATCCAATTATCTCAGGGCAGCGTGAAGATGTGAAGACTGTGGTGTTGTCCGCGTAAAGAACAGTTTCAGCTTGCTTATGCATGGGCAGGTCGGCTGTGTATAAGCTGTATTGAAATGGACCGAGTACACTGCCCTGCGGAACGTCTGCACGGATGTGTCTTCGTGAGGATGTCGCGTCGTCCACCTTGACGGCGAATGTCCGTTTCTACAAGTATCTGTGAATTAATTTCAGTAATCGGCCTGACACCTAGTGTCGCTAGCTTGTATAGTAAGCTCTCGTGCCAGACCGACTCAAAGGCTTTGGCCACGTTGAGAAGGACTATTCCGGAGTGATCCCAGTAGTTAATTGCTTCTGTTGCCGTCTCCACTACTCTTATCAGCTGGTGCACCGTGGAGTGGCCGGTCTCGAAGCCATGTGGTTCTGTAGGCACCATGTTACCTTCTTGGATATGAGGCTGAAGGCGTTTTAGTAGGAGGCGTTCAAATACCTTACTTATTGCTGACAAAAGACTGATTGGCCTATAGTTTTGGGGAATCTTCGGGTCCTTCCCCAGTTTGGAAAGTGCAATGATTTCTGCATGTTTCCAAACCGATAGAAAAGTGCCGCTTTCAATGATGTTGTTGAAGTGTCGAACCAGTCTATCGATGACCACGGGTGGTAGGTTTTTGAGGATTCTGTTCGTGATGCCATCGTCCCCCGGTGCTTTGTCAGGTGGCAGACAGGACACCATATCCCGAAACATCTCTCCTGGTGATTTGCTCCATTTCGTCGTAGCCTCCTTCATCCCGCATATAACGACATAGATGGCGTCGGACGTGCCAGATGTGATCTTCATCTTGCGGCTGTGTGACAGGTTGGACGTTTTGCTTAAAGGCATTGGCGAGCTTTGGCTCTTTCTATTTGCTTGCAGCATACGCCAGCCTCGGGGTGTAGTGGAGGCAATTGTGGCTTCCTTCTCATTAGCCTCCGAGTTTCCTTCCAAGTCAAGCCATCCTCCACTTGGAACGTCGCTACCCGTGCGTCCCATTCACTGTTTCGGTGAGCGGTAACACGGGCTTTGACTTCTCTGATTAGGTGGTTCAGCTGGCGTTTGTCTTCTGGCCTACTAGTCTCGTGCCATGTGCGTGCGGCTCTGTTCTACTCGGTGATCGAACAAGAATGTCTGCCTGGAGTCCCTTTTGCTGCTTTCCGCCCTGGCGGATGGTTACAGAATCGTCCGCCACATGCTTGATGCACAGCGTTAGCTGCTGGAGTCCAGTGTCAGCATTGTCGTCATCTACCAGTTGGGCTAATTCTGCTGTGAGGCGTTCTCTGAAGGTCGGCCAGTTTGCTTTGCGATAGCGTCTCCTTGTCTCGTCTTGCCATGTAGGCTCTAGATTGGGCACTTCGAGTAGTACCGGTTTGTGGTCAGAGGAAAGGTGGTTGAGTACTCTGGCCTTGGCAGTACCCGGCATTCCCCCCGTGATGGCTATGTCCAGGATGTCGCCAAAGTGACGATGATTCCATGTGGTGTGTGGGGACATTTGGTGCTACAACAACACAGCCATGGATGTTGCAAGCCTGCACGTATTTTCTGCCACTGAAATTGGTGGATCTGCAGTGCCAATTCTGATGTTTGGCGTTGAGATCGCCAGCTACGAGCAGCTTCCCACGGATTGATAGAAGGGTATCCAGGACAACTTCGTCGATTTGAAGACATGGTGGGTGGTAGACTACTATAATAGTGACGCGGCCGTCGCTGGTCTCCACAGCCACGCCCGTGGCTTCAATAGAATTCATCGCTGGCAGAAGGATCCGGTAATGTGGTAGTTATGACCATACAAGTATGGTTGTGCCACTTCCTGCTATTGGCCGGTCCACCCTGTATGTGCGGTAGTTTCGTGCTTTGAACTTGAGGCCAGGCTTAAAGTGGGTCTCGCATATTAAACACAAATCTATTCCCTCTTGTTGCAACAAATTGACTAGTTCTCCCTTTTTTTGGAATACGCCACTGGCATTCCATGTACAGAATGATTGACTACTTAGCTGTCTGTGTCTATTCATTCTGGGAGGTTTTACTACTGAGTTTGTTGGAACTGATGTGCGATCCAACAGCTGCTGTATCAACTGATCCAACTTCGTTGTTATGCTGAGCATAATCGTCATCGTTGACTCCTGCATCTTTACCATGTTGCAGAAGTATGGTGAGGACAGACTGTTGGTGGCTTGGTAGTTCGATGTTGCTGGTGTAGGGGTGTTAACGCCGTTTCATCCGAGGTGGGCAGAGGCGGCCAGTTCTCCATACTGATTGACGGAATGGGTGGTAACCTTGGTTATACGTTTTCAGGTGGGCTGTATTGCATTTTGTTGCTTGGATGTGATGGTCCTTTGTTTCTCAGCCACTGTTGAGCTTCTTTAGCCACTGGAAATCCTCTGTAAGATGCGACATAGCCTCCGTCACAGTTGGCACATTTTATTCTGTCACCTCCTTTCCTTAGTTCACAATTAATGGTTGAGTGCTGTTCGCCGCATTTGACACATCTGGCAGGCATGTTGAGTGTCTTCGTACATGGCCAAACGCTTGGCAACGATGACATTGTGGTGATCCTTGGCTGGAAATCATCATCTCCACGCTGATCGTGAGGCCAAGTATATTTCTTATTTGGTATATTTTTCTGTTATCAGGAGAGTCCGGTAAAATTTTTAGAAACAGTGGCATGGAGTTACCTGTTCCAGGCCTTCTCATCTGTGACATTGTTGTTATATCGAATCCTGATACAGCTAATTTGGCCTTTATCTCTTCCACTGGCATTGTTGCTGGGTTAAAATGTAGCACTATCTTTGGATTACGGGTAGGCTCTGAGCTGAAAGTGTAGTATGGAACCTCAGCGTTAGCAAGTTCTTCCACTATTATTTTGTAATCCTCGAGGCAGTATGTGTTACTTTTGTATGCGTCAATCCCCTGAAGCATAACACTGATGATTTTGGAGCACTTCCTTGTAAACTTCTGTATAGTTCTGGGCAGGATCCCGCGTAGGTTACAATTAGTGGTGGTATTAACCTATTACAGGTTGGTGGGTGAGGACCCTCTTCTTCTGATGCTTTTTCCTCATTATACAGGTATTCGTATCTGTTAAAGACATTCATGGGTTCGGCGGTTTGCATCTGTCTTACCTTCGCTGTCTTCTTGGGCCGACGGAACTGCTATTCATCGACATTATGTGCATTGTTTTGGTTTACTATGGGCGGTGTCAGCTTGTTTTCCAGCCTCTTGGTGGGAGCTGATGGTGGAGTGTCTGCTGAATCAGTCTTCCACTTACTTCTTTCTATTGTTATGTTGTGTCTGATCTGGAGCTGCTATTGAATCCGTTACATTATTGATGGCGACTGGCGGCCGGAACGGGAGACTACCACTGTGAATGGTTTTGTTTAGGATATCTTGCCTCTTCCTTTTTGGTAGGTAAGCTAACAGCATGTCTAGTTCATGTCTGTACAGCGGAAGGTACTGAAGTTCACTGGAGTTATGGTGAGCTGTTGAGTTTACTATCGGGCTGGATACCCACTGCAGAGCGCATTTCTGAATGTCTTGGTCAGCTTGTTTGTGGTTTAACCGCGGTTGCCACTTATTTCCGGGGAGCAGCACGTTAGTCTGCTCCGCTCTTCTGCATATCCATCTAAAATGCAGAAGGTGCTTGACCTGATACCTTTGTCGGCCGATTCTGGACTCTCCGGAGTTTCTGGTACTTGCGAACCTCCAGAAAGGTCAGGGAGGTGTCTGACAGTCAGTAGACTAAGTAGTTTCGTAACCCTGGCCTACTGCGATTGAGGCAGTACGTTCAACGCGGTATGATCGACCATGTCAGCCACACGACTGGCCTCACGGCACGAAGACCTGGAGTGTTCCCCATTCTGGGGAGAGCACCTAATTGTGGTGCATCCCAACGCCACCGTTAGGCTGGAGATACAGTGGTGCGCCCAGCACTTCTTACTGGTAGCTTAATTCGATGTGATGGTGTCTAGTGACGGCGGGGGCTTGCTGGTGAGATGTGTCAGCATATACCCCACCATGTCGAGCAGAATGCTGACTGATATTTTTTTATGGTTACCTGATGCTTCCTTCACTGATGTGACACTGTGCTGGTCCACGGAAGTCGGTGCGGGAAAGCTGAAAGCTCCCTTGATTTTCTTCTTCACAGATTTCTTGTACTTACTGGTCGAGGCAAGCTGTAACACAGGGATGCTGATTTTGGAATTTCTTCCCCTCTGTTCACTCTTTGGTAGCTTCACTTTATCACCGAGAAGTGGTGAGGTGCACCCCTTGGATGTGCGAGACCCTTGACTGTGGGCAAGCCCTGTCGTCAACTACGAGGTGTGTGCCGCCGGAGTTGTTTCCATAATTGAGTCCAAGTTCGGTTGCAGGGTCGTCATACTAATTTGCGAAGCCGTCCTATTCAAGTCCGTTGCCCATTCCGTTTCCTTCAGCCGGGTCGTCATCAAAGCCACAGCTGTCACCGGCAAAGCCGAGTATGCTTGGGCACTTGACCCACCTGGCGCGACAGTGCAGAAAGCATTTTCCTCACCGCACATCTTAACACTACAGTTGCCAACATGGAACTTTCTCGCTCGACTGGTTTAGCCTTGACAACATAACTGGGATTACCTAGGTCCCATATTGTGGGGAAGTTTTTGCACTTGTGCGCATCGCCTTCCATTTTACTTTGTGGTTGTCATGAGAGAGTGTGTCTTGTCGGGATTTGTTAATATCAGGAATTTTATTTTATGGTCTGGGTCTGATCATTTGTTTACTGATGGTCCAGGAGTTTTCTTGGCCATCTGAGAATGTTGTCGGAAATCGGTTCAGCTCCCAGAGCCGTTATCATTGTCGCATTGTAGAACTGGGCTGCCAACTTTCCGAATCTTTGGCTAATTCGTGGTAGTCCGCTTATCTGTTTGTGGACGTTTACCATCGTCTCTCTTGGCAGATGGTACGCATTCCTGATGGACCTGTTCTGGATTACCTGCAGCAGTTGAAGGTTGGACGCAGCAGTTTGCCCCAGACGACCGCAGCATACTCCAGTATGGGTCTTACGAGGGCGACATAGCGTCGGATGCCTAGGTCCGGGTGCTGATGTAGGGTTTAGGAGCGCGGTTAAAGTTCTTAGTCTCCCTGCAGCTTTTCCACGGACACTTGTGACATGGGACTTCCACGTCAACCTCCTGTCCAATTTGACTCTTAGGTAGGTAGCAGTCCTGGTCTGATTTATGTCTTCCCCAAAGAAGGTAAGAGGCATAGGTGTGGCACTTTCCTCCTGGTTAAGATGATAGCTTGACTCTTCGGCGCGTAAAAGGCTAAGCGTCACTTGGCTGCCCATTGCTGGCCATTGTTGTAAGCCTCTTGCAATCTTGTTCGCAAGGTATTGACGTTTAGGCTCTTTGTAATCATGGCTGTGTCGTCGGCGTAGAGAGCCTTCCGAAAGCGAGCTGTTCTAGGAGAGTCCGCCGTGTAGAGAATTTAGAGTATTGGGACGACTCTTGCAGGACTCAAGCAGAGAAATTCTTCACTGAAGAATACGCGCCGTCCAACACAACCCGGAAGGTCCTTCCTTCCAGGTAGCTCCTTAGCAACCTGAGGTGGGAGAGGGGGTCCCCGTATGCAAGCAGCTTGTAGAGAAGGCCCTGGTGCCATACTGAAACAAAAGCGCGGCTTACATCGAGCAAAACCGCCCCAACGTATTCTCTGCGCTCTAAGGCTGCAAAGGCTTCCTCAGCGGGGTGGAGCAGCTGCTGAGGTGTGGACTGCTGCTTCCGGAAACCAATCTGTTCGTCCGGTAGCAACCTCTCTCCATCGATAAATCTGAGTAGCCTCTTTAGGTAGATACGCTCGAATGCTTTTGATAGCGTCGGCAGGAGGCTGATGGGGCGATAGGAGTATGGTGACCTATCCTTACCCGCTTTTGGAATCGGTATCACTTCGGCGTGCTTCTATGTTTTTGGATATTCGCCTCTTCGAATCACTTCATTATATGCATCTGTGATGTATTATATTGCAGATGGGGGCATTTGGTGAAGGATAACTCCACCAACTCCATCACTGTCTGCTGCTTTCTTGACTTGTAGTCTTGCAAGCGAAGATGAGACCTCTCGGATCGTGATCTCTTCTATGACGTCCTCCTTCGGGGGTGCCGCTTCAAGAAAGCACCTCAGGTGTTGTTCCACAAATGTGATATTTTCGTCATCCCTTGAGTCCTCAGCTGGTTGGATATTAGTTCTGACGGTCTCTGTGAGGGCCTCAGCCTTCTCCTCAGTTTCACAGATATAGTTATTACCAACCACAAATGGCGGGATCTTCAGTTTTCGCCGGAGTAGAGCATTAGTGGTTCGTCATGCTGATCCATCTTGTAGGTCCAGAGTGGAAATTGGACAAGTCGGATGTCTTATGCTGCTCCACTTCCGCTTTGATCTCCCGTTGCATGCGGTTGATGATCCTCTTGGTAGCCGGATCTTTTGTGATGTGCCACATCCTAGTTAGTTGATTCTTGGTATCAGTTGCCTCTCTAATGTGGCAATTATCATAACGGGGAGGCTAGTTGCGTCGTGGTCGGGTGGCTGCATCCACTGCCTCGTTAATGCAGTGTGCCGGGTTGGCCACTGCAGCAGAGGAACCGGTGACTGAAGGTGGTGGTGCCGTTTCAACACGCTGGAAGACATAATCTTGGAAAGCTTCCAAGTCGATGTCCCGCAAGATTCTATTTAGTTTGTTCATTTTTGACGAGACGTCTGCCGCCATGTAAAACATCACGGGAACGTGATCTGATGATAATGCAGTTTTAGTTGTCACTGCGTTGTTGTGGCGCTGGCCTTTGTTGATGGTGACATCAAGTACACCCGGCAGGTCATGTCCAAATATTATTGGTTCTTTAGGTCCCCAGATTACTGCGTCGTTGTTTTCGACGACACGCAGTTGTTTTCGGCCGTTCGCTTTGGCGGAGAAGGGCACAGATTTTCATGCAGGTTTCCTTGAGGTGGACTATATTCAACTACAAACAGGATATTTCTCCTAGACGTCTCAACAGCTATACCTAATGCTACAATGGTCGGCATCTGAGGAAGATTTACCTCATAATATTTGAAGTATCTTGTTGACTAGGCATTCTCTAAATTTGACTAGGAATTCTCTAATTTTGCCTTACTGACGCCATAAGGCCATTGGCGTTCGAAATGCAGATAGTCAAGTCTTCAATGGTGTTCACCATAGCTTTCTTGATTTCCTTGCTGAACGACAGTTATTGCCAGCCTGACTGCCTTCGCAATCTGACGCGGTAGGTCTTGAATCAATGTAGTTACCATTTGCAGCAATAACTGGACCATATTCAGGAGAATGGAACTGTCTTCCATCTGGGCGGCCATTTCATCTGGGCGGTTACTCTGGTCATCAGCTTTCTTACTCCACCTTGGTGGTTTTCTCTGGGCGGAGGTAGTCTCTTCCTGATGGTCCTTTGCATCCTTCGCCTTGGGTCGCGATCTGGTAGGTGAGTAGCCTAGCGCTTCCGCGAAAGTAGTACCCGATCTTAGCTCGGCATTTGGTGGCTCCACGTCAGAGGACGCTGTCGTCTCCTCTTTCTTCCTCTGATGCTGCTGCTTCTTCTTGAGCATGGCAATGTATGAGGCGTTGTTAGCATTCTGCCTTTCATTAAATTTGTTGATGGCTGTGCATTTGCGGTAGCTCACTACATGATCACCACCGCAGTTGGCACATTTGTGCTGGGCTTCGCTGTTTTTAAGGGCACATCGACGAGATGGATGTTCGCCAGCTCACTTGACACACTTGGACGGCCTCACGCAGTTACGGGATACATGTCTTACCCCTTGACAATTATAGCACAGAGGGAGTTCTCGAATGCTGCGGAGCTTTTAGATGGTTATCATCATAGAGCATAGTGAGATCATTTTGAAGATTGTTCTTGATGGTATCTGAAAGGACAACCAGGAACAGAAGTACCTCTTGGCTCGTTTTTTGGAGAGCGCAGGCTGACTACTGTCCTCGCCACCATTCCACGCTCTTCAAGCTCTTCTTTGATACAATCCGGCGAGAAGTTGAACGGCAATCCTTTGATGATGCCTTTCAGATTCTTGGCAGCTTCTGTTTGGAAGGTGTACAAGGATACGTTATGCGTTGATGCATAGCCAGAGACACTTGATAGTCAGCCTTGGTTTTCAGGAACAGTTTATATAGTTCCATTCTGATAGCTTCACGCAGAATTCGCGCTTGCAAAGCTTCTT
Organism: Vandiemenella viatica; assembly: GCA_031002005.1. Lineage (NCBI taxonomy): Eukaryota > Metazoa > Arthropoda > Insecta > Orthoptera > Morabidae > Vandiemenella > Vandiemenella viatica. Next base: position 238,029,215 of record CM061921.1, on the reverse strand, counting down.
TAGCAGGATGTTAAGGTTTCTATAATTCTCTTTGTATGAGATTATTAGGGGGGCAGATTTAGACTCCCTGCTGGGCGCAGTCCTTCCAGTTTCGTCGGCTTCCATTGCTGTCTCTCCCTCTATGGGAAGAGGTGAGAAGGAGTTGCTTGTGCTGGGTACACTAGCAGGAAAAGCCTCAGGGCTCAGTTGAGCAGCGAGAGCAGATCGACGTGGTTTACGCCATCCATCTACAGACGCCTTTGTGCGAGTGGTCTTTGGGGGCGGCTTTTTGCTCTGGTTTTAACGGACACTTTTGTGACCCGTTTGGACTGCGTGTCTTTCTTGCCGAGACTGTCTGCAACATGCTTGCGTGATACAGAGGCCTCGTCCTCGAACTCCATTGCCGAGGTGTTATCGGTGAGGTCTTGCACGCTCTATGTGTACGAAGTTAAATTGAGGTCTAGTTCTGTTACTTCCTCCTTTGCCGTGGTGTCATGAGACGTAGCTATAGATGTCACAGCAGTCAAGACGGGAGTATTGGGCTGGCCCCGTGTTATCACCGCAAGGTTTCTGGGGCCAGGCACAACCTTCTTTCTCAGGCCAGTGGGTTCCACTCCACTCGGGAGTGGGCCATGTGGCGATATTTCCCTAGCAGCCTCGGGGGGAATCTCCGAAGAAAAAACCTTTTCTTCGCTACGAGTGCTGACGGAGTTATGCTTCCTCAAGTCCTGTGAGAATTGCCTGGTCACTGTCCGTGTTGTTCCATCCGTGTCAAGACCGTTTTAGGTAGCCGGGTCGTCAACATCGCTGCAGCTGCCGCCGGCAAAGCTGTGTGCACCGGGGCACACGGTCCGCGTGTTCGGAAGTGCGGGGAGCGCTTTCCTCATCGCACATCTTTCCTCTATGACGGCAGACTCGGAAATGACTGGCTTAGCCTTTTTATATTTTTTTTATGTTTCATTCCCCTGGCTAAAGGCCAGGGGCGGGCCGCTGTAGAGCGATAGCTCTTTTCGGGCATCGGATCAGGATTTTTTTGTGGTATATTTTTATTTATTTTATTGTAAACATCAATTTTGTATTTTAGGATTAAGTAGCATTTATATTTGATTTTGAGGTTATATGTGATTGTGGCTCTGTATTTTCTTTGTACTTGGAGTCCTTATTTGGTTGGGTCCCCTAGGGGATTAGGATGTTGACTAGCTGCGTTAGCAGCTGTACAATCTTGTCGCGGGTCAGCTGATCGTGTGGTTTGGTCCCCACGTGGAATACACAACAGCCCTTGTAGCCTTGACTGCTGTGCTCCTCAGCTTCCAGCTCTATCTGGGAGGTGCACGGCCTTGGTCTGCGAGCCAACAGTGTCTGGGCACATACCTTGCCGCAGTCTGGCTGGTGTTAGGTTGGTGGGGGTGGTCTAGTTGGTGGGGTGTTCTTCCTACCTCCCTCAGTCGGCTGCAGTAGCTTTAGTGTAGTATGGATGAGTTTTCCTTTGCTTGGTGGTAGAGGATGCCATTTTCTTTGGAGAAGCTTGATAACGGCTGCCATCTCAGCCGGCCTTACGAAAATGGCATCCCATTTACTTTCGCTCTTCTACACAGCAGGCCCTTCCTTGGTGGCTGGATCGAGACGACGAGGTGGACCTAGGCTTATTGGTGCCACTTCACTTGCTGCCACCTCGGAAACCTCCTTTGGGCTCACATCGAGATCCCACGGCGAACTCCTCGCCTCCTCCACGGCGTTGGCTTAGCCATCCATAGAACCTCCTTTATATATTCAGCTGGAAGGCCCGCTCGCTGATTGGTTGAGAGCACCGGTTAAATACGCGGGCCGCTGCGGCCACCGACTGGCGCTATTTGTGCCTTCCTGCCCGTTTGTGATGGCGGTCCGAGATGCTGGTGGGTCCGCTCTGATTGGCTGTAAGTGCTGGCTCGATCCGCGGTCCGCTGCGGCACGTGACTGGTGCCTTTTGCGCCCTCTACGCCCCCTGCACGCATTCCACCACTCGAGACTTCTGAGAGAGTCAGAGACATTGAGAGACGACTCACCCACTCACCACTCGTCACTCGGACTCCACGTCGCCGTCGCCATGACAGCTGCTGCCAGTGATGCTGAACTGTCGACAGTCGGCAGTCGACACAGCGGAAGACGATGGTATCTTCATAGAGGAAAATCGTGAATGAGATGGACTCGTGTGCCGCTTCGGCTTGAAGCGCTTTGTTCCGAGCCGCGACAGGTTGCAGTTAACGATCCTGCAACAGAAGCTCGATGATGCTTCGTGGACTCTGTGGGTTGTCAGTGCCGCCATGAAATACGGCTGGTCCATTCCAGACAACTACATGGACAGCAATTTGGCACTGTCTTTCACGGGTGAGAAGACCCAGACGTGAAGCTAATCCACGACGATGTTGCGGCTATAGGACACAAGGGCCCGGAGGCCCTAGCATCCATACCACTGGTTTTCGCGGAGGATTTCTGCGCGAAGATATTCTTCCGGAAACTAAATGGAAGAAGAAATAGGCTGCGCAGGAAGCAGCAATCAGCGGCGACAGAGGACTTGCAGGTTGCGGGTGGCAAAAATTCTGCCTCTACCTCCACAGCACAGCTGACCACAGAGAAAGAAGCACCTCGCCTCTAGGTCCCGAAGCTGGCAGCACCAGCCAACCCTACCGGGCACGACGCAGAGGACTGCCAAGCAGCTCCAACGTCTCCTAAGCCCCCCCCCCCAGGAGGAAGGGGAGTCAGTACCAGCCATGGAGGAGTGACCAGTCCAGCTCGTGATGGTGCCTTAAGCAGGGAACTGGGGTAGTCTGTATGTTAAGCTTCTGCTGACTACAGAACTGCCACTGTTCTGCTGGCCGGCTGACGGAGGCGTCACAATCTTGCCCTTCGGACCTGTCAAAGGCCAACAGCCTACTGTGCGACTTGGGCATTAGCTGCGTCATGGAGAAGCCTAGCCAGACGCCTCCCGTAGCTGTCAACGCACTGTCAAGAAAGCGGGTTAAGAGGGTCATCAAGAAAAAGCCTTCTCCCCCCGAGCTCCGGCAGTGTTTCAAGTGCCAACGCCACGGACATAAGGGGAGGGACTGCAAGAATCAGCGCAGGTGTGTCAGATATGGGTCTGACCCCCAAGCTGCTGACTGTCCCACAGCCAGGGAAGACGCAGTCTGCTGCAAGTGTGGCGGAAACCATGCAGCCTGCTTTTCTGGCTGCGAAAAGAAGACGCAGCTTCGGGCGAGTTACAGCCCAAACGTTGCTACGGCACCCCAGGAGTGCCCACCAGGATGACAGCTCCAGTAAGCCTCCCCACCAACATAGACTGGCGACCTCATAAGAGGCCCGCTGCGCGCCGCCATATACTACCTACCACAGCACCTGGCTCCAGTCAGCAGCTGCCTGGCCACCGAGAAGGTCGACCAGGCGACGACTGCCACTGCCGTACCGGACCCAGTGACCGGCTCACGGTGGTGGTGAAGCTTCTCACGGAGATCATCACTGCCTTAATGCCACGTCAGCATGAATCAACGAGGCTCCGTTGACGGACTAATGACTTAAGCAAACGGCAAATCAAAAAAAGAAAAACAGACAACAGGAAAAGGTTTTAAACCTGGTACTGCGTAATTATTATAGCGCAAGCTATTTAGATGACGCTACTGCTGCTGCTGCACGTATTACGAGTCAGGAGCTTGACTGAGAAGTATTTGCTACTTGGCAAGGGCAAAGTTGTCAGACATTCCGGGTCAGGTGCTTGATTGAAATGGTTTGGCTGCTTGGCACGGGCAAAGTTGTCGTCATACGTTAGGGTCCCACCCGCTCCCCTCCCTTCCGAGGCTTTAGGGTGATATTGTTCCACGGACCACATCCGCCAGAGGTGGAACCCCCGGGCGCAATGTGTAGGGTTGCTTCTATTTCCAGTGGCGTTAACAAGGAACTAGATCCACGGGCACACTGCGAATTATTGCAACCCTCCTGCAAGGTACATAAAGTGCGCCGGTTTACATCCATGCAAAAGCTGTCATAAGGCAATGTGCGTAAATTGCTCAGGTGATCAGGCAGCCTCCTGGGGAGGATGCTCGCAATACCAGAACATGTGAAACCTACAAAAATCAACAAAAAAGAAAACGGAGGCTCGAGAATACTGAAGAACCTTCGAACCAAAAACTCTGGCGAAATGGAACTCCAAAACCAAAATCAGGATAAAACCAAATCTGGTAAGAAGCCAGAGACCCGCAAGCAGAAGATTAATGACCATCATTCCTTCGCAGAGACCCTGGAGAGCTGCTCAAGAGGAGAGAACAACAAACTCCATTACTCAGATGAAGAAGATGACTCAGATGACCATGTAAACTTCTTAGACATGAAGAAATTACTCTACACGATAAAAAGAACCATGAAAAAAATAAACAGTGCAATGGACAAGTTGTCTAAACTGTTTGCCTTTATGGAAGGTGTTATGGCAATGCTTAAATAATGGCCATAAATCCACCATCACACGTGACCTAAACATAACCATGTGGAATTCTAACGGAATTAAAATTTAAAAAATTGAACTTCTAGAATTCGTCAACCGACACAACATTACCGTTATTCTGCTAGCCGAAACACATCTAAAGCCTAATGACAAATTTAGCCTATCAGGATTTCAGATACATCGTACTGACAGGATAGGCCAAACGGGTGGCGGTACCGTCAATGCAATCAAGAAATCTAAGGAGTTCAGAAAGATGGGAGGAAAAAATGTCTCAACTAATGCGGAGAACAGTGAGGCGTGGAAATTAATTCGTGCCCTTAGAAAACTACCCGAAGCCACCTCTCCTATAAATGGCTCTCCAGTTCCGTGCTTCCTTTCACTTGGTAAAGCAGAAGACCTGGCAGAACATTTTGCAGCTCAACATACAGTAGCAGATTATCAACTGACCCCAGCTGAAGAAATGGTGGTGACCACAACTACTCAACGAGTTGCAGAAAAACTTAGCAGACCACTTTCCGACCAACCGGAATTAACAACCCCCAGGGAAATCAGAGCCATAATACGAAAAATAGCCACCAAAAAATCCCCAGTTTATGACGGTATTGGCAACGCCCACCTTAAGCATCACCCAGACAAGGGATTGTCCTACTTACCAGAATCTTTAACGCCTGCCTACTTCAACACTACTACCCATCGATATGAAAACTGCAAAGGTTATCGCGCTGAAGAAAGGGGTAAAGGCAAGCAAAATCCAAGTAATTACAGACCGATTACTGTCTGCTCCTTCCAGGAAACTAGAACGGTTACTGCTAAAAAGAATTAACACCATTTTGGAGTTTGGACACACCATTCGACATGAACAATTTGACTTTGAAAAACGCGTAGGAGCCACGAGCCAGCTAGTGCGACTAACGGAGTATATAAGCAAAGCTACAACTGGAAAAATTTAACTGCTGCCATTTCCGTTGACATCGAAAAGACCTATGATAAAGTCTGACACATTACATTAATTGATAAACTCAATCATCAAACAGATATGCCGGAATACTACATCGTACTCATTGCTAGCAACCTGAAAAATAGAAAATTATTCCTAGAAATTGAAGGTCAAAAATCTGCAACTCACACAATTACTGCTGGAATTCCACAAGGCTCGGTAATGGCGCCTACTCTTTTCAAAATGTACATCAACAATATACCCCTTTTTTTATTTTCGCTGCCTTTTGGCATATTGTGAATTCCTACTATATATTGAATAGCATAACTTCCTTTTTAAGATAGGTGAGTTTTCTGGTGCTCAATTTCTTTTTTCGCTTAGGGGGAAAACCAAGCTTTGAGCTTCGTGGAAGTTCTTATTTGGAATCTCTTCTGTTCTTTAAATATTTGGTTATGCTGTCTCCATTATTATACTAAGTGGTACCCTGTATTTATTCCATCATTTAGGTGCGTAAGTTCCTACAGTTTTGTATCAATCGTTTAGGTATCTAATTGATCCGATTCTCTTAATTAGTTGTTCTGTTTTGTTGACTATTGAATTTTTTATGGGCAAAATGAATGTGGCTTCATGTAATTCTGTGATTCTGGTGCTTTAGGGAGCGATGAGTATGGCTCGTAGAAATTTGTTTTGCAGTTGATGTACATGTAAAACATTGGTGTCAGATGCCATGCCCTATACTTCGCATCCATATAGTAGAGCTGGAGTTACCATATATTTGTAAATTCTCAGTTATGTTTTTTGCGTCATTTCGGTGGTTTTCATGATTGGGTACAGGTTTAAGAAGATTGCGAGTCCTTTTCTCTTTTGTTCTAAGATGTGTTGTCGGATTGAAAGCTTACTGTCAAGTATTATCCCAAGATACTTATATGTAGCGTTCCATTTGATGGGTTTATCCATGAAGGTAAAGTTTTGTTGTAATATCGACCTCTTTTTTGTAAAGTATATGGCTGCGCATTTCTCAGCGTTTATTTTTATTTTATTGCGTCTACTCCATGTGGCGATGCCGTCTAATACCCTCAGTAGCCTTCTTATATTTAGATCGTGCTTATTGCCATTGGTGTACAGCATGGTGTCGTCGGCATACTGACCGAGTTGAACATGTTCACCAGAAGGCATGTCGTTGACATATATATTAAATAATGTAGGTGGCAGAACAGGTCCTTGAGGGACTCCTGTTTCTGTGTTATATATTGAAGAGCGTTGTCCGTTTACAGAGACATAAAATCTGCGTTCTGTTAAGTAGTTACCAATCAGCTTTACCAAGCTATGCTGTAACGTTGTTTGAGTTCGTAGTTTGACAATTAGGTTCGGACTCCATATTTTATCGAACGCTTTTTCAACGTCAAGAAAGACAGCAGCCGTTGATTTTTCCATGTTGAATCCGTGTGTGATATTTTCTACGATCGGATGCTTTGGGTTGAAAGCCATATTGTTCTAGTCGGATAATTTTGTCTCTTTCAAGGGTTTTGACCATCCTCGTAAGTATGAGTTTTTCAAATATTTTCGATAGGGAAGATAGGAGGCTGATGGGTCTGCAGCTACCTAGTAGTGTAGGATTTTCCCCTTTTTCGGAATTGCGATAACTTTGGCCAATTTCCACCGTTCAGGAAAGTAACTGTTTAACAGGCATGCATTCAAAATCCTGGTCAGGAGTACTATTGCTTTTGTAGGTAAATTTTTGAGATGTAGGTTGTTGATGTTGTCAGGCCCTGGGGTTTTGTAGGCGTTCGGTTTTTGTATTGCTTTCTTTACTTCTCGAGGTGTGATCAGATCTGGGAATTCTTCCACTGGTGTTTCCATTATTTGTCTGGCGGCTTCTTCTATTATCGCAGTTTTTTCAATTTCTTGGGTGGTGTGTTCCGTGGATGGTAGTGAGTAGTGGGTGGCAAAGTTTTCTGCAAGTACTTCGTCCTCTGGCCAGAGGGGAGAAGTATGATCCATCTGGTCCAGTTATAGAATGTTTTGGTTGTCTGGGTTATCTAATAGCTCTGATTAATTTCCAGGCGTCTCTATACTTTAATGTAAGGGTTGCCATGCGATCCTCCCATTGTTCAGTTCTCCTCCTTTGAGTCTATTCGTCAGCTGCTGTGAGAGTCGATGATATTCCCTCCGGTCCCTAGGAACCCTGTAGCGTTGCCACTGTTTTCTGTAATGATTTTTTAGTTTGCGAATGTCTTCGATGATAGGTGGCAGTCCGTCATAATTTGAGTTGTAGGTATAAGTTTGTGTTGACGCTTTCTATGCGGATTGCGAGATTACTTCCTTGAGATGTTTCATTGCCATATCAATTTGTCCCGGGGACGCGACGTTATGGTCTGTTCTGATATGGTTGTGGACTAATCTTGTGTAGTGAGCCCAACTGATTTGTCGTTCCTGTATAGGTTTTTCACCAACGCCCAGCCAGTTTCCTAGATTCAGCACAGGGGGTTACCGGTATGGTCTGACGTTAAATCTTGAATTGTTTCGAGGGTAAGGCGATGGCTGATGTTTGTTGATATCATGGATTATCAGGAATATGCGTAGGTTGCGATGGCGTCAAGATAGATATGTTGCGTAGGTCAGCTAGTTCGAGTAGTTGTTCGCCACGCCTGTTATATCTTATAGATTTCCGAGCATGGTTTTTAGCATTTATTTCTCCTCCTGTGAGGATTCTGGAGCCTGTAAATGCAATGTGTCAAGATCTTGATCTTTGAGCATTCTGTTTGTAGCAAGGTAAGCTGCGAAGATGTTGATTTTGCCCCCCTTTGGAAATATGGATTCTCATGTTGCCTCTATTTCAATTAATGGAAGGTTTTGAATTGGTTGATGTGTGATGTTATTTTTAATAAATATGGGTGTCCCTCCACCTCGAGGACCCACTTTGTCATTTCTGTAGATGTGCATTCCAGGCATTTTTACCCTGTCACTCTGTCGTAGATGCGTTTTGGTAATCAGAAAAATGGTTATATTTTGTCGCTTTTGGAAGTCGATTAACTCGTTTATTTTACTATTTAGCCCGTTTGCGTTCCATATGACTATTTGTATCTGATGTCCTATTTTGCTGAGTCGATCCATTTTTATTCCAAAAAGGACAGAACCACATTCAGCAAGTATAAGTAATTTCTCCATGGTTCCTCTTGTGGTCTTCATTTTTTGTGCTATCCGTTTGTACTTTATATGAACTTATGAAAGCAGTATGGTAGTCCTTCTCCGTTGTCCGGGCTGTTTCCTTCTCTGTTTGAGTTTTCGTTGTGCATTTGATGCATGTTCCGTCCTGAGCTGCATCAGCGTATAGTTTCTGGTGAAAACGTCGTTGCGGGTCCTGTGGTCCTTCTTCTTGTTGCTTTCCGCGTCTGTTAGCCACCGGTGGTTGCGCTTGCCACTGGTTACTTGTAGTAGCTGGAGGTTGCTGTCTGTTGTATTTTTCTTGTTCATTGTTTCTTTGACTTCTTATTTTCGGAGGTCTTAGGGTCTTTTGGTAGATGCTGCACCCTATCCATGATGCAGCATGGTACCACCGCAGTTTGCGGAGGTAGCTCTTTGGTTATCTGGAAGCGTGCACTGGTTTGTGGGGTGCAGTTTGGCGCATTTCACACAACGATAAGCCAGTAGACAGTATCGTGCAGTGTGTCCGATACGCTGACACCTTTGGCACTGCGGAACAAAGTCTGTTACGGTTTCATTCTACTTGTATCTTGGTATAAATTAGTGATTTTTTGTCATAAATTTTTTCAGACGAAATTCCAGGTTTCAGTGATACGAGGAAGGTTGGCAAGGGGATTAGTTCCCTACTGCTAGTATCTTTTTTCTTGAACTGATGCACTGAGATAACATTGTATCCTAGTCCGATTAGTTGTTCCTTGACTTCTTCTGCCTTAACTGTAGATGGTAAGCCTTTTATCACAACCTGTAGTAGTTTGTTTTCAGGCATCTCGTACGTGAAGAAATCTATTTTGTTTTCTTTGAAAATTTTCACTAGGATAGGGTAATCATGTAGGTTTTCCACGTGATATTTCAGCGTTTCTCTTCGGTAGATGACTTTCAAATTTCCTTTTAGATGCTGTTTAATTGTGATATCCATTACTCGAAAGTTTTCCGAGTGCATGATCACAACTGTTGGTAGAATGTTTTCAGCAGGCTAAGCTGTTTCTGTTGGTTGAGAATGTACGTCGTCCATTTGAACATCAGTCTGTCTTTCACATGGTTACGTATTCAGTGGCTCAGATCTTTTGCTTAGCTGCAGCGGTTTTTGTAGGGTTTTATTATTTTCCAGTTTTCTTTTCTTGGTGCTGTCTTTTCTATTACTTTTAACTGTCAGGAATGGCAACTCCTCTTCTTCCCCATAGTCTAAATGCCAACGGTTGTCATCCATTTCGCGGGGTGAGCAGGAATCTTCCGAATCCGTTCCGCTACGTGTTTTTCCACTCTGCATCATTTAACTTTTGCCGGATCATTGCCGTTGAAGTCGGTCAGTGAGGCTTACAAGTAGAACCCTTGTTGTCACCGTTAGGCATTCCCGGGTTCCAAAGTAATGCCAGGTCGTCTACAAGTCACTAAGCACTAGGCCTAAACAATAAACCAAACAACGTCCAATATAACCACGCTTCGTCGTCACCACAATACCTTCCTTGTATAGCACAATAACACTCGATTACCCTCCGATCCTTTCTTTCTTCCCCCTTCAACGACCCTTACCTCCTCACGTACTTATGGCTCATTTCGCTGACGATACACTCATCTACTCGTCCGGAGGGAACCACACACGTAATATCCAAAACACTCAAAACGCTTGGATGCTTTTGACAAATGGTGTAGAGAAAATAAAGTCAAACTCAACCCGACGAAATTTTCTGCCATGAATTTCTAAAGGAAACGACTAGTACTACAAAATTAGCTTGAAACAATGGGCCACAAGCTTCCATGGTTGTGCATAATACTTGACAACAAACTTCTCTTTCGTCAACATGTGCTAGACCGGAGAAAAAAGGGGCTAGCAGTGACGATGAACCTTGCATCAATCCTGAGTAGTGACAACCAAAATTTATCAACCAAGATCCGTATTTACAAGTCAATCAATATAGCTTTAATCTCATATGGTTGCCAAGCTTGGGGAGCGACCAGCCACTCTAACAGAAGGTATATTCAGAGACTGCAGAATAAGGCCCTCAATATGACCACACAGCCAAGTTACTTCACTCCAACAGCGTTTCTCCATGACGTCACGAATGTTCCATATACCCATACGCAAATTTTCAAATAACCTGAAATATTCTTCAACAGAGTAGACGAAGCCCACCACGAGGTCCCTAGACTAGAGTCTATATGCACGATGCTACCTATGTCTTGGCACAAATACAAGATGCCATTAAGTATTATCATGAACCATGTTATTTCCTGAGTAAGTTGTAGCAAGAATGTTCAATATATAAGAATACAAAAAGGGGTTTCTATTAAGAACCTACCGACAATAGCCTGGTTATCCCCTAAAGTGCAAAACCAGTGAGTCCAAAATCACCAAATTGAGTATACAGATTAAGTTAAAAACAGTAGCGGGACTGTTCGCAAAAACAGTTGAGGTAGTGAAAAAAATACCTATCATCATCATTAGTGTCATTTGTCAGCCGGGCGAGGCCCGGCTGACTGGCTGGTTTACCGTATGCTGGTCTTCAGCCTCTCTACGCCCTGTTGTGTACATCTGTTTCGCTCTCGTCGGAAATCTTCAGGCTTCACTCAGATAGAACCCGCCGTCCCTATTTTTGTTGTTGTCATTTAGCCGGATCTCCAACGCTTCTCTTATGACCGAGTCCCAGAAGGAAGAGGCCCTAGCCAGCATTACAGTTTTGTCGAACTGAATCCTGTGTTCTTCGTCGAAGGCATGATCGGCTATCACAGACTTTTCCAGTTGCATCAGCCTTAGGTCTCGTTTGTGTTCGGTAAGGCGCATTCACACGGTATGGAATAAATCCCAGGTGTCCTCAAGCCTAAGTCATCTTTTACTGAATGTAGCATATCACGTATCTTGGCGGGAGGCCAGAAGATACTTTTTATCCTATACCGCGCCAGGAGCCTTCCGATTTTTTGACGTGTTCGTGGCATATGAAAGGAAAGCAAGCGTTTTCGGTGGTTCTTCTTGCTCCGACTGTGATCTTGGTGGCTTCTGAATAAAGGCACACTCTATCTGCCACCGAGAGTAGCCGTTCTGTTCGAAGACGGTCTTGAGATGTTTCATTTCTATCGGCAGACTCTCACTATCGGAGATTGCTCTCGCTCTGTGTACCAGTGTGGCCAATATAGTGTTGCGTTGTGCCGGATGATGGAAGCTGGCTGCACCCAAGTAGCACTCAATATGGGTGGGTTTGTGGTATTCGTTATGTGACAAAATACCGTTTGGTTTCTGCTTTATCAAGATGTCGAGAAATGGGAGGCACCCATTGTTCTCTATTTCCTTGGTAAAGCGTATGTTAGAATGGATTCCGTTGAGATGGTCGAGAAATTCATCTAACGCTTAAATACCATGTGGGCACACTGCGAATGTAGCATTGACGTAGCAGTTGAAGGAAGAAGGTTTGAGGGTGGCACTTATTAGTGCCCTCTCTTCAAAATCCTCCATGTAGAGGTTTGCTACCACCAGAGAGAATGGTGACCCCATAGCCACTCTGTCGGATTGTTCGCAGTACCTCCCTCCATACATGAAATAAGTGGATATAAGAACGCGTTCAATGAGGTCTGTGTTGTTCGGTTCAAAATAATGGCTTATCAGGTAAAGTGTGTCCCTTACCGGTACGTGGGTGAAGAGCGATACGACATCAAAGCTGACCAGTATGTCAGTATCTGAAACAAAGGGGCTAAGAGGCGTGTCAGATACTTGGGAAGCTGGTAAGTTGGTGCCCCAATGGCACTGACAATAGGTCTTAATGGTACACCCTGCTTGTGGACATTGGGCAAGCCATAAAGTCTCGGTGGTCTCGTGGCGAGTGGCTTGATTCTCCCGGTCACCTCTTCCGGTAGTTCGGCCTTCCTGATGAAAGCCATCGTCTTCCTCACAACTTTTGCGGTAGGATCGGCGTCCAACAGTATGTAAAAAGCAGGGTGTAGAGGTTTTTTTGTTATGTTGTATTTTCTGCAAGCCCCACCATCTTTGGTAGCTCTGCTTATTTGTGTCACGTTGTATTTCTTCTCTCTTTTTGTGATGTGAACTTTGGAGGGTAAAAACCTTATCAGGGGGCAAACCTTGTTGTTTGTAAAGGACTGGATCTGTGGTCAGGTATAATTTTATTTTTCTGGTCGGTAAAGTATACTTAGGGCGACTTTATACTTGTGCCATCTCTTTGGATTGTAGTTTCCAACGTCTCTTAAGTTTTCTACTGGCTGCCTTGTTCTGGTCATATTTTCGTGGAATCTTTCTGTTTGTTGGAAAATTGCTGTATGTATCCATGTAATATTTGTCCAATTGTGGAGATCGTCTATTCGTGTATATCTATTTGCCTTTAGTGTTATACGCAGGCTTCTATTCTGTATTTCTTGTATTTTCTGTACGTGGACGTTACTTGCCGTTCCCCATATTTCACATCCATAGAGCAAGGTCGGAGGAATTATGGTTTTGTATATGCGAATTTTGGTGTCTAATGATAGTTTCTTACTGTACAGAATCGGATATAGGTTCATTAGTATACCTACGGATTTTTGACATTTGTCCTTGATGTGGTGATTGTACAGGATTTTTGAATCTAGTATCACTTCTAGGTATTTGTGTTTTTCTTTCCAGGGGATTCCATGTTCTGCGAGTTGTATTTGTGTGTCCGGTTTCCTTCTTCTGTTTGTGAAAAGTACGGCCGTGATCTTGTTGGCGTTGATACATACCTTATTCGTTGTGCACCATTTATCTATTTCTTGCGTCGTCTCTGCATCGTATTAATTTTAGCGTTGAGTTGACGTCCTGAACACATAGCCGCTGTATCATCGGCAAATTGAGCTAAGGTGATGCCCGGAATTGAAGGGAAATTGTTTACGTAGACTTTTAAACATTGTGGTGATATGACTGATCCCTGTGGTACTCCCACTGTCATTGGTCGTTTTGTCGATCTTGGTCCTTTTACTGACATGTAAATGGTTCGATTTGTAAGGTAGTCTGCTATTATTCGTATGTAAAACTGATCTATCTGTGTCTCTTGTTGTAGCTTCTTTAACAGCATATCATGCCAAAATTTATCATATGTCTTCTGGATATCCAGGAAGACCACCGCTATTGACTTGGAAGTGTTGAAACCTCTGCTTGTCAATTCGGCCATTCTGTACTGTTGTAATATTGCTGATTATTTATATCTAAATCCAAATTTTCTCAGTCGTATTGTATGATTTTCCTCAAGTTGTAGAGTAATTCTTGTTTTAACTACCCTTTCTGAGATTCTTGATAGGCTGCTGAGCAGACTGATGAGTCTATAATTTGTTGGGTCTATATTTCCTTTCCCTGGTTTGGGAATGGCAAAGATTTTGGGCGTTTTCCAGATTGTTGGGAAGTAGCAGTGTAGCATGCAGATATTCATGATACTTGTTATTGACACTATTACTTTTCTTGGCAGTTTTTTAAGGTGCATATTTCAGATTTTTTCGTCTCCTGGTGTTCTGTTGCTGCTAAGTCGCCTGATGATTGTTTTTATCTCTATTGGGCAAGTTAGCTCGGGGTTTACTAGGTCCTCACATATCCTGATGTTTTCGGCAATTTCCTTTGTTTCCTGTTCCTCTTGTAGTTGGGCTAAGTTTAATTGCCTGTCTGGCCTCCGGTGTTGTGCCTCGAAGTGGTCCGCCAGTATTTTTGCCTCGCCTAATGGGTCCAAGACCGCTTCGTTCAGACCAATGATAGCTTTGTTGCTTGGTTTCGGCTATTTAAGTGCTCGTACCAGACCTCATGCGCCTCGGTGTTGGAGGATTAGTCGGGACATTTTGTCCTTCCATTGTTCGGATCTTCTTTCCTGTAGCCTTTTTCTTATTTATCTAGAATATTTGTTCATTTCCCTCTTGTCCGCTGGGTCCCTAAATCTTTGCCAGCATTTCCGGTGTCGATTCTTGAAGTATTTAAGTTCTTCTATCAATGTTGCATCTTGCTCTTCCCTTTTGGTTTCCAGTACTGTCACTACTGAAGCTCGTTTGTCTGTTTTTAGGATATTTTTAGTCAGCCTGTCTATTGATGTATCTGTCTGTGTCTCGTTATTCATTACCATAGTGGAGCAGACGTTTTGTTGGAGTATGCTAGTGAATATTTCTCAGTCAACCTGTCTGATTATTTTGGGATTTTCCTGGTTGTTTACCCTTTTCCTGAGTTGTAGTAATACTAGGTTGTGATCCGATGAGAGGTCATTTATAGTCTCTAGGTGAATTGGTCTTCAGATATTTTTTGCCACCACTATGCCCAGGATATCTGGCTGGTATCCTTGGAAAGTCGGTATATGGGTTGGGTTACCAGTCATTATAACCCTCTCAGACGTCGACATTGCAATATTTAGGTCGTCCTCTATTAACTCTTTTCGAGGGCTGAGGTATCAGCTATAAATGTTAGTGCTTCATCTGTTGTGTTTATGCACAGTGAACTTCCAAATGTTGCATTTCTGGTATTATTTTTGGCTGATGTGTGATAGATAGTTTTATCATGATTGCCGTTCCGCCACCCCTTTGTCTTTCTCTGCCCTGCCTGTATATTGTAATGTTAGATATGCGAAAATTATTTGCCGGTTTTACGTGGAATTCTGTTAACAACATGAAATATACTTTTTTCCTCTTTATGAAGTCAATCATTTCCTGTTTCTTGTTTTTGATTCCGTTCACATTAAAAATATATACATTGAAGTCTTTTTTTTCGCCGTGTTGTGAGCCATTACGCCATCATTTCGCTTAGGCCTTTGATAAGTGCAATGATTTTGCCCCAAACACTTTTTGCTTCTTTTACTACCTTAATTGTTGTCGTAAGGTTTGATATTATCTTTTCCAGGCTCAAATTTCCAAAGATGTTTTCCACTTCACTAAGTTCTTCTAGAAATTTGTTTTCTTTGTGCTTCTGTTCTCCTCTGCCTCGTTGATTCCTCTTTCGGTCATTTTTTATTTTCACTCTTTCCTGCGTCGCTTTTAGTTTTTCTGCACAGCTTCTACCTGATTCATGTTTTTGGTTTCTTGTTTGATTGGTCTGCTTTTCTCGGTTGCTGTTTTGGTTTTCTTGATTTCTCTTCTTTCTTGTGTCAGGCTGCTTTTACTGTTTTTGGGACTCTGTATTTGTCGGGCGTATTAGGGTCTGGTACGCCTGGCAACCCTTAAACGATGCTGGGTGGTCCCCACCGCAATTAATACATTTTGTTTTCTCCTGAGGGTTCATTTCACAATTTTTGAAGTATGTTTGCCAGCGCATTTCACACAGCGACTGGGCTTCTTGCAATAGTTCGCCTTGTGACCCAGTCTCTAACACTGATGACATTGACTTGGACCCATTCTGGTTTTGGAGCTTTCTACTGGTTCGTTTTTTTTGTGGCTTTACGCCTCGTTGACATCGACGTCGAGGTCATTAGAGGTGGGATGGGACTAAGGAGAAGGAACGGGAAGGAATTTGGCCATGACCTTTTGTAGGAAGCATCCCGGCATTCGCCTGGCGTGATTTGGGGAAATCATGGAAAACCCAAATCTGGATGCCCGGACGGGGATTCGAACCGCCGTCCTCTCTAATGCGAGGCCAGAGCGGTAACTACTCTTCCCCGATGCTCGGTTTCTACTGTTACTCTAGTATACAGTAGTCCTGTCATATGGTAAATTTCCTCAGATTTTTCTCCCGGATTTAGTGTCACACAGTAGGTTGAGAGTGGTATTAGTTCCTTTATATTTGGGTCCCTTTTCTTAACTTGATGTACTATTTGTACATCTAAATCGAAAGCGAGTTGTTTGTCTTTAATTATGTCCACTGGAATTGTGGATGGTAATCCCTTTATCACAATCTTTAACTTCCTTTCCTCTCGGTTCTCGTGGGCAAAGAAAATTATCTTTTCCCTGAAGAAGAAGCCTCTAACTTTTTCATAATCTTCCATGGTCGTTCGATAGTACTTTAGGCTGTCTCCGCGTAATATAACCTTGAGTTCTCCTTTTATTAAACTTTTTATCTTCTGGTTCAGTGCTTGGACGTTCCCTATTTGGTACGTCACAATTGTTGGTATCCTTGGAGGTGGGGGTCTTTGTTCTTCTGTTTCTTCTTTTCCTTCTTCTTGTTCGGATTGCGACGCATCGTCTATACCCTCCTCTTGTTCTCCATCGCTTTCTTCGGAATGGACTGATAAACCTGCAAATCTGTGGTCCAACTTCATCTTCTCTCGAGAGTTTTATCTGATATCCTTTACCTCTCTTTGTTTATTTTGTGCTCGTCGTCTTCTGTCATACACTGTTGTGAAATTGAATCCTTCTTGCGGCACACCGCCTTCTTGTCCAATGTTAAAATGTATTCCAGTAAATATAAGTGCTTTTCTATTTGACTGTGCGTTCGTTTCTTGTGTTGTCAGTTGAGTATCATGGTCGTTCTCTTCCTCCATTAACTCACTGTTTTGTTCATCATCGTTGGATTGTTCCTCTCTCCTTACCCCTGCCATGCCTACTGTGTAGTGTTGCTCTTGTGCCCCGTTGTCACCGTTAGGATTCCCGGTGACAAGAGCAACCCTAAACCTCTGCGCCCGCGGGATACTACCCTGTTGATAGTCCCTGAGACGCAAAATTCCCTAACAGTTACGAGGGCAGTTAGATGTAAGTTAATATCGCACGTTGTTTCCTGTACCAAGTTTCCTGAATCAAGTCTGTCATACATAAGCCAATATGTAAGGTCATTATACTATGTTGAGTCCTGTATAAACACGTCCGTTCGATACGAGATATCAACTTGGAATCGGGAGCGTAGACCGACCGACCGACATCTGTCTTGGCCTGAGCCAAAAGTATTATCTAAAGTTCAAGGACGCTGATGTCCTCAGACTGACCGACCATGTCCATGTTCTCCTGAGGTAGCATTTTCCTCAGAGTAATGGGAAGTTTTGCGCTTAGCGCATCTCCTTCCAGGTCTTGTATCGTTGTCATTATGTTATGGTTGGCATTATTCGACTTGCCGGGTCGGGATAGGGCATTATTCAGTTTATGGTAGCAACATTTGGCTGGCCATCGGGTGTTATTGTTATACTGTACATGAGTACCCAACTTTTTAATTAGCGGGTTATCCTGGTCGTGGCACTGCGTGTATAACTTCTTTGCAGTAGTTCAGAAGCGTTCTTTAAAAGTAGGGAGACCACGTATATGGTGCAGTACATCGGTCGGGATGTCCCTTGGCAGATTGTATGCGAACCGTATGGCACGGTTTAGAACTCGTTGGAGTGGTTTGATGTTTGCCGGCTCGGAATTTCCCCAAACAGGTGATGCATATTCTGGGATGCGACTGATGGTTGCAGTATATAAGGTAACTTCTGTTTTTGGATGAAGAGGTGACTTTGGATTTAACACTGGGTACAGCTGCCTCATCCTGTTCATAGCTTTGGTCCGAGTGTTTTATATGTGTGTCTTCCACTTAAGTCGCTTATCGATCGTAACACCGAGATAGCGGGCAGTGGGTGTCCATTTGATGGCTTCACAGACTGTAGGGGAGGTACAGCTCTTCTGGTTACCATGACTGCTTGGCTTTTTGCCGCGTTGAAAGCCAAGCGTCATTTCTTTGCCCAATTTTCTATATTGTTGCACCCTCTTTTTAGTATTGTGACGACATGGGTTGCTCTCATGTTCATCGTGAATAGAGAGGTTTCATCGACGTAAGAGCCGAGTAGATTTTGTCGGTTTTTGGGATATCAGCCGTGTATATATTGTATAGCACGGGTCCAATGACGGAGCCTTGTGGTACCCCTGCTCTGATATTCCTGATTGAGGAGATGGCGTCTTCGGTGATAACGTGAAAGGTTCGATCAGCCAGATAATTTCGAATCAGACGGACGTGTGGAAGAGGGACCACTCATACAAGTAATTTGTACAGCAGGCCCTCATGCCATACAGAGTCAAAGGCACGGGATACATCCAAAAATACTGCTCCAAAAAAAATCCATTTTTTCAAAAGGTGTTTATGGCTTGATCCACCAGACGAAGGTTGTCGTGGGGTAGTGGTTGCTTCGGAAACCAAGCTGTTCATTGGGTAGTAATCGTTCTTCAACGATGTGCCGTGGAGCCTCTTGAGGTATATCCTCTCGAAGACTTTTGACATAGTAGGTAGAAGGCTAATTGGCCTATAGGATTTTGGGGAGCGTTTATCTTTACCAGGTTTTGGTACTAGAACTATTTCGGCAAGCTTCCACAATCTTAGGTATTTGCTGGTTGTTAGGATTTTTTTAAAGACTGAGGTGAGGTATTTTATTGCAGCTTGTGGCAATTGTAGTTGACCTCCTCTATTGTCATGGCCGATTGCTTTGTGGAGGGCAACATGGCTTAGCAGATCAGCCACTTCCTCTGTGTTGGTTTCTTCGATGGCACACTCATCCAGTGCGTCTGTGTTTAGGAAAACGTTGAATCTTCGCCTAACTAGATTAATATGAGCATCGTCACGAATTTCATCTACTGGTTGAAAGTTTGCCTCAAAGGTGTCAGCGATTGCTTCCGCCTTGGCAGTTGGTTCAGTAACAGTCTTGTTTCCAACAATCAATGGTGGCATTTTATGTCTTTAACGAAGGAGCCGTTTGGTGGTGTGCCAGACTGAACCATCAGAGAGCGTCACCATGAGGTCTTCGTAATCTCTCAATCGGTGTTTTTGTATATCGGCTATAATTTCTTTCTGGAGGCGATTACTGGTGCGTTTGGTGGTAGGATCTCTCGTTATATGCCATTCCCTAGTTAGCTGGTTTTTTAGGGTAGTGGTCTGTCGGATATTAGGTGGTAGCTGCCTTGATCTTTCCAGATGTTGTTTTGGTGGTTGAGTTGCTTGGTTTGCAGCGGCGTTGACTAATTCGGTGGACTAAGGTCATTGCAGCACAGGCTCCGATTTCATCGGGTGACTGAGCGTTGTTAACCTGTTCGGCATTGAGAGTCTGATAGAGATTCCAGTTGATGTTCTTCAGGTTTCTGGTTGGTTTGCTCTTCATAGGAGAGGCTTCAGTTGCCAAATAGACTAGGACAGGTTGATGATCTGACGATAAGGCTGTTTTTGTGACGGCGGCAATATAATGTTGTAGGCCTTTCGTAATGGCTATATCTAGAACGTCTGGTGGAGTTCTTCTTCCTTTGTAGAAAGTGGGCTCCGTTGGACCTCACGCTACGGCGTCATATTTTTCTATGACACAAAGTAGACGTCGGCCATGTTGGTTAGTCAGTCTAGAATTCCAAGCAGTGTTTTTGGCGTTAAGGTCACCAGCAATCATAACATTTCCTGCTAGGCGGAGGAGTGCTGCTATCTCCTCTTCGTTTACCGGGCAATGCGGTGGTTGGTAAGCTGAAATGAGAGGTAGATTTCCTCTTGGGTTTGTGATGGAGACGCCTGTTGCTTCGATTGTAGTGGGCTGAGGCAGCGCAATCTGGTGGTGTTTAATTGTTCTTCTGATGAAGATGGCCGTACCGCCTGTCATAGCGGTAAGTGGTGTAGTTTGGTACTTAAGTTTTTATTCCCGGTTTGAGGTGTCATTCATTTACGAGACAGATGTCTATTTGTTCGTCTCTGAGGAATTCTCTGAACTCGTCAACCTGCCTCGAGAGGCCGTTGGAATTCCATAAACAGATAGTAAGATCAGCAATTCTGGTCCCCATGGTGGTTGCACTGTCTGGACTGCGGCAGCAATCTGCCGCGGGAGGTCTGTGATCATGGCTTGCATATTGTTCATGGTTTGTAGCAATTGTTGCATCATATTGGGAAGCATTAAAGATTCTGTCTGCTGATGTTGCGGTTGCTGCTGGTGTAGTTGTTGTTGGTGTAGTTGTTGCTGTTGTTGCGATTGTTGGTGTTGTTGCGATTGTTGGTGTTGTTGCAGCTGCTGCGGTGCCTTGGTCTCATCAGTCCGGCTGTTTGGTTGTGCCGATATATCGGTTACCTCAGTTGCAACAGTGTTTAGTGTTATATCATGATTGTTTTTTTTTCAATCCAGCAGTAACTGCAGCATAGGCAGCATTGTTTGCCTGATCTTCTATAGGATTGGGGGGGGGGTGTTATTGGTAAGCCAGCATTTGCACCGATTGGGTGAAAGCTGGCAGTTGAACCGAATTGTCGAACCAAATTTCCTTTTTCTTCTTCCTTCTTCTTCTTTCTTAACGCGGGTTGGGCGGCATTAAGCTGCTTCTGCCGGTCGGTAAATCTTCTAAACGCAGGGCCCTTCCTGTAGCTTGCTACATGTGTGCCGCTGCAGTTTGCATACTTAGGTGGGTGTTCACTATTTTTGGTAGCACAGTATCTACAGGCGTGATCCCCAGCTCATTTTACACACTTCGGGTTGATGTAGCAGTGTCGCGAGACGTGACATACGGCCTGAAATTTGAAGCATTGGGGTGGGCCCCCAGTGCTTCTGAGTTTCCCGACTGTAATTTTTAGAGCACATATGGAAGACAGTTTATACATCACCCTGTTCTCCAATGTGTCTCGGAGAACTACCAGATACAATGAGAATCTCCTGTTGGGTTTTGGGGGAGCGAAGCAGAACGACTGTTCGGGGATCGAAACCACATTCTTCTAATTCCTCCTTCACATTGTCCGGGTGCATATTGAAGGGGATTCCCCTCAATACCACCTATAGAGTCTTATCCGGTTCGGTAGAGAATGAGTAGTATGCTATGCGTTGCTTAGAAATAAGATTAGTCACCTCTATATAGTCTTCTGTTGTCTTGAAGAGTGTTTCATACAATTCACGGCCAATTGGTCTCCCTTCAAAGGCGGCTTTGCAGGTATTCTTCAGAAGGCGATAGAGAGTGCCGTAGTCATCTTTGTACTGAATAATTAGGGGTGCTGGGTTAGGCTTCTTGGGTATGGTTTCAGTCATTTATATGTCAACTGGCAATTGGTTAAACTGGTTTGCTGTCACCGTTGCAGGTGTGCCGGTAGTTAGTTGCCAGGCTGGAGCTGTACGGCGTGGTTTGATGAAGCAATCTTTATCGGCTATTTGCAGTTCCCGGGACTTGGTCGCTGCAGTTGACTTCTTGGTTCGCCATCCTTCTTTGTCTGCCGTCATCCTCGTTATGGTGCCATTTGGGGGAGGGAGAGGCACTTTGGTCCTCGTTTTGACGGAGAAATGTTGCTGCTGCTGCTGCTGCTGCTGTTGTTGTTGTTGTTGTTGTTGTTGTTGTTGCTGGTGCTGTTGTTGCTGCTGTTGCACGGCTGTTTCGTGATTGAGCTCGTCATTTGAGTTACATAATTCAATTCTGTCAGGGTCTATTGTCGGCGGAGGCTTGCTGGTGCGACGCGCCAGCGTGAACCCTTCGCCGTCAGTTTGGTCTCCAACTGAACTTGTTTTTCGGTTATTTGGTTATTTGTTCGTGGATGTGCCGCGGCGCTGAAAGCACCAATAATTTTTTCCTTTCCTGCCTTTATGTCATTGTTGCTCGAGACGAGCTGCGAAACGGGGATGCTGATTTTGGTATTGCTTCCCCTCTGCTCACATCTCGAAATCGTGGCTTTTCCAATGATGAGCGGTGAGGTGCACCGCTTGGTTGCACGCGGATCTAGTCTATGGGCAGGCCCGGTCGCCGTTTGCGTGGTGTGCACGGTCTGGGTTGTATCCATGATCGAGGCCAAGTTCGATTGCCGGGTCGTCATACTATCTTGCGGAGCCATCCTATTCGACTCCCTTGCCAATCCCGTGTCCGTCAGCCGCGTCGACAACACAGCCGCAGCTGTCGCCGGAAAAGCCGAGTGCGCATGGGGCACTTGACCCGCCTGGCGCAACAGTGTGGCGAGCACTTTCCCCCTTCGCATATCTTAACACTACGAATGCCAAATCGGAACTCTGAGCCTACTGTCCTCAGACTGGGGGCAAATGACACTAGTCGATTGCCGCAGCAGAACGAGGATTAAGCCTGCGTTTAGGGCCAATCATAGCGGATCCACCAGCATATCGGACCGTCAGTACATCCGGATGGGAAGGCGCAAATGGCGCCAGACGGTGGCCACAGTGGGCAGCGTATCAAACCAGCGCTCTCAACCAATCAGAGTGAGTGGGACCTCCAGCTGAAGGTTTACAGGAATTTCGATGGGAGGCTAACGAGGTCATGTCTGCGACAAATCACGGAAGGATGGATAAGGCAGCAGTCAGTTCCGAGTTGTCATCCGTTGTGTAACGATGTGCGATGAGCGAACTCAGCTTTGCCGGCGGCAGCTGTGGCCACGTTGACGACCCTGCTAACGGAAACGGACCTGGCTACAGATATAAATTGGACGGCACCGCAAGCAATATGGACTCGATTATGAACATAAATCCGACGGCACACACCTTGCAAATGTCGAGCGGGTCTGCTCACAGTCAAGATTCTTGCACAACTAAGCGGCGCACCTCACTACTCCTCGTCGATAAAGTCAACCTACCAAGGAATGAAGAGAGTTGAAGAAACATAAAAAATCAGCGTCCTTGTGTCACAGCTTGCCTCAATCAATAAGGACAAGAAAGTGTGGAAGAAGAAAATCGTGGGAGCTTCCGTGGACCAGCACACTGGCACATTAACAAAGAAAACACAAGGCAACCACAAAGCAAGAACAGCCGGAATTCAGTCTAATAGGGATGGATACATGCTGGCACATCGTACCAGTAAGCCCCCGCCATAACTAGAATCCGACAGAATAGAATCAACCAACCAGTACGAAGTGCTGGACCAGGAAGATCCTGAACAGCAGCAGCTACAGCTACAGCAGCAGCAGCAACAACTACAACAGCAGCAGCAACGTCAACAGCAGTAGCAACAACAACAGCGGCAAACAGAACAGCAACATCAAAGGAAGCAGCCCTCCTAGACCATTCCTGCAAGGGCAAGTAAAGACGAAGAGAGCTGGCGCAAGCCCCGCCAAAGTGCGCCGTACAAAGCTGTATAAGCTATTCCCAACAACCAAGGCTGACTACCAAGTTGTCTCAGGATTTGCGTCAATAAATAATATTCTGTTCTGAACCTCTCCCACAGAGGCTGACAAGAACCTCAAAGTGATGATCAGTGGTCTGCCTTTTAATTTTGCACCGGACTTTGTGAAAGAAGAGCTAAAAGAGCTCGGATGGTGGCGAGAATAGTAGTCAGACTACGCTCACCGAAAACACGACAATAGGTTCCTTGTAGTCCTTTAAGACACCATTGAGAACAGGGCAATATTCAAAATGACCACACCCTGCTCGGTGGTGATCACAATAGACATGCTCCGCAGCTCTAGAGGATTCCCTCAGTGCCATAACTGCCAAGGGTTACGACACGTATCCTGCCATTCCGTGATGCCATCCAAGTGTGTTAAGTGCACTGGCGATCATCCTTCTCGTCAATGTGCCCATAAAAAAGGCGAAGCCCAACCTAAATTTGTGAACTGCGGTGGTGATCACGAGGAGAGCTATCGCAAATGCTCAGCCTTCAACCAATATAATGAAAGGCAGAAGGCTAACAACGCCTCATACAATGCCATGCTCAAGAAGAAGCAGCAGCTGCAGCAGCAGAGGAAGAAAGAGTAGACGACAGCGTCTGCTCACGTGGAGCCACCAAATCGCGAAAGCGCTAGGCAATTCACCTACCAGCTCACGACCCAAGACGAAGGATGCAAAGGACCATCAGGAAGAGACTTCCTCCGCCCAGAGAAATCCGCCAAGGTGGAGTAAGGAAGCTGACAACCAGAGACAACCCCATTCTCCAGAACATGGCGCAGTTATTACTATAAACGGTAACTACATTGATTAAAGACCTTTCCGCGATAAATCGTGGAGGCAGTCAGACAGGCAAGTACTGCCAATCAACAAGGGAATCAAGTAAGCCATGGCGAACACCATTGAAGACTTGACTATCTGTATTTGGGACGCCAACGGCATATGGCGACAGCTAGGTGAATTTAGAGAATTCTTAAGATGACAGCTCTGTTCTTCCCCGCCTAAAGGACCATCTTTTCATTGCAGGTGACTTCAATGATAAACACGTCTTACTAACGCGAATAGCCAAAGGCTATTGCGCGTCGTCGAAAACCACGACGCAATAATTTGGAGACCTACAGAACAACTATATTTGGACATGGCGTGCCGGATGTACTAGATGTCGCCATCAACACGGGCCTGAATCAGTGTGGCACCAGGTCCTCCACTACATGCATATCGCGCATGGATCTTCCTCTCCCACGTCAGATGGTTTTGGACCTATCTGGAAGGACGGACCTTCTGGGTTGTGTTGACAGCGCGTACTCTTCAGAGAACAATATCTCTGCAGGAGTCCCGCAAGGGTACGTCTTTGGACCAATACTCTACAGTCTCTACACGACGGACACTCCTAGTACAGCTAGACTTCAGAAGGCTCAGTACGCCGATAATTCAGCCATGTGTGCAAAGAACCTAAACATCAATAAGCTGCGAACAAGATTGTAACAACGCCCAGCAATGGGCGACCAAGTGGTGCCTAGCCTTCAATGCGCCAAAGACTCAAGCAATCATCTTAACCAGGAGGAACGTGCCACACCTAACACCTCTGACCCTCTTTGGGAAAGACATAAATTGGACCAGGACTGCCACCTACCTAGGACTCAAAATAGATAGGAGGATGTCGTAGAAGCCCCATGTTACAAGTGTCCGTGGAAAAGCTGCTGGGTGACTAAGATCTTTATACCCTCTCCTAAACCCTACATCAGCACTGAGACTGGACCTAGGGATCTGACTATATGTCCTCCCCGTAAGACCTATTCTGGAGTATGTTGCAGTTGTCTGGGGTAACACTGCTGCCTGAAACCTTCAACTGCCGCTGGTAATCCAGAACAGGGCCATCAGGAATGCGTACCATCTGCCAAGAGAGACCAGAGTAGACGTCCTCCATCAGATAAGCGGTCTACCACGACTTCGCCAAAGATTCGAAAAGCTATCATACCAGTTCTACAATGCAAACCAGAAGTCCACCAACCCACTGATAATGGCTCTGGGAGTTGAACCGATTTACGACTACAGACTCAGATTGCCACGGAAAGTATTGGACTATTCATTAAGGAATGATCAGACCTACACCATGAAATGAAATACTGGATATTGACAAATCCCGACACGACACACACTCTCAGGATAACCAATAAGTAATATGGAAGGCGATGCGCACAAGCGCGAAAACTTCCCACAATGTGGGACCTAGGTTATCCCAGTTATGATGTCAAGGCAAGGAAAGGCTGAGCCAGTCGAGGCGGTGACAGTCATCTTGCAACAGCTACAAGATACCTGATGAGGACAGCTTAGCCATATATCGAAACGTCGTGTTTCTACAACACCATCCGGCAGGAAACCCGGAGGATTTTATTATGAAGTAATCCTTCATGGATAGTGAGCTTAGGCCAAATCCAAACGACTATCATGTTGAGATATTTTTTATATTTGACATTGCAAACGTTTCTCGGAACTTCTTTGGACGGGCTGTGATAAATTCTGGGAGAACTCAACTAGTTAAGTATTTCAAAAAGGTCAGTTAGTGAACAACGTCGTGCACGGGCAACGTTTGCGCGGTTATGTACGGCTGCCGAGGAAGCATGGCTGAACATTTTTCAGGGGACTTCCGACAATATGTTGAGTCAGTGTCACGTCGGGTTGCTGCATTTCAGTGTCCACAGAATATGAGGAGGGCCCCATGACTTTTGTCAATTGTTTGTATATAAATATGCATGCAAAAAAGTTAGTGTATTAGTAGTTTACTGTGCCTGCTATGTTAATGAAATAGGAGACAGGTAGAGGAATTATAAACTAGCTTATTGATAAGATGTGTTTTATGGCACATATCCTACACACCAATTTTGTGGGCCTTGTACTAAATTGGAAAAGTCACTTAAGCTCGATCAGATGGGGATCAACCAACTTGATGTGTGGTGCAGGAGCGTTATATAGCTCATGCACAAGGTGAAGATAGAGACAAAGAAGATTGAAAACTCGCAGAAAAAGTATGGAATAGAACGAGGGCTACAAAGGTAAAGTTTGCTGAAAGAGCAGAAGCATTTCTAGTCAACAGTTGTATGCCAGCCAAGTTAAAGTTTGGTAACGGTATTAACAGCAAATAAAAGTAGAACAATAAAGGCGATATTCTTCCTTTAGTAACCATTTTGGCCGGCTTGTAAACAGCAGGTGCTCTTGCAAGAGGAATAGTGAATTTCGAAAAGGCAGTGAAGGCGGTAAAAGAAACGCAGAAGTAGTTAGAAGAGATTTAAAAGCCACAAAAACAATGACGGAACTTTCAATATTGGGTAATGGGCTGTATTTAAAGACCTATCATAAACATGTCCCAGGATTTAAAAAAAAAAAAAAAAAAAAATCTGATGAAAACTGATGTAGGAAGATATACATTGGTACACAAAGGATTCACCGCATTTCCGTGCTGTTTTCTTGCATGAATCATTTCAAAATAAAATTCATGACCATAAAACTGGTATTATCAACTAGGACTGTAGTGGTGTTGGTGGAACACCCTAGATATACGCATCAAGCACAAAAACCAAGTAGGAAGGTACACTCTTTGGCAAAAAAATTGACTGTCCGCGCCTGAGTCTAAGTCCCTTATTTCGCACAATGTGGCATCATTGCGCGTATTCAACTCAGCGCCATCTGTTATTCATTTCCTTAAGTCAAGCCTCGAACAAAGCAGGAAGACTCCGCCCGCCCATTGACGATTCTTCTTGGTAGTCCATTTATCATTCCCCACATTTCAGTAAAAAGCTATTGACCGATCTCGAAACAGGTAACGCATTTTCCTGTCCCTGCATTGACTATAATATTAGCCAAGATATCGCCGACCATACCTCAATCGGACGAAATTCGGTTCCAGCTACACTTTTCTTAAATTCTGATCGTGAAACATATCGTTAAAGTTGTAATTAACAAGATTGCAATAAAGCGCAGTAAAAATGAGGTTCAGTTATACATTTTATTCCAAATAATTAGCGTAAAATTATAACGATATTTATTTATATATTGATGTGGCTAATTAGTTGCAATAATGCAACACATAATGGGGTGTGTGGTCCGAGAAGTGGGTGTAAATGTTCAAAGATCCAGAGTTTTTAGTTCTACAAAACTATTGAAACGATTATAAAGAGATTATATCGGATAATTGTCTAATGCCAGTGAATGTAACTGACTTCCGAGGCAGGATAAGGTTGTTTACCCACTGCACGAGTCGTCTGTGAACATGAGCTCCGTTTGCTTGTGGCTAACCATCTAGTCTTGTAAACGCGTGGTCCTCGGTTCGAGTCTAGTTTTTCCAATTATTTTTTTGCATTTATTTTAAACAAGTCGAACCTACAACTGCGTTATGCGTAAAATATAACATCGACTCTTACCTGCTTCGTCAGGACATAACTACTTGAAAGACTCGTAACTGAGTGCTTCTTAATAAACTGCACACGTACTCTATGAATCTTTCCAGAGGTAAACACTGAAATCTTCTCTGGCTTCA
>CM061921.1:237976407-238000196 GCA_031002005.1 Vandiemenella viatica | reverse complement strand
TAAAGGTATTCTTCTTGGCCGAAGGAAACAGGAAAGTTGGCGCTTACTTCCTGTTAGAGGTTGCCACGACTACTTCTTCCAGCGTTGCCACGATTTCTGACTTCTGGCAGTGCTGTGGTAATTTCCTATTCAAGGAAACGTATCTTACAGCTAGGCGGTATCAAGAGAACAGACACATTGCCGAAATAGAAATTTACTTTCCATCCCCGTCTATCTGTCATATTTTTATTTGACTGATTATTTCTGTTATAACAGTTTGATTCTTTATATAGATCATCATTAACTATTCAGCTTGAAATGTTGTATCTTTATATATATATATATATATATATATATGTTTACTTTTGTTATATAATGGACGAGGTAGGTTTCAGCATAAGGCAAAGTAGCTGAACGGTTGAGTATTGGCCTGCGGAGGTGAGGGTACTGGGTTCGATCCCACCTCAAGTTGGGTATTTTTACATTGACTATCCCCTTCTCACTTGTTGTAAAATACATATCATATATGTAAAAGTGAACATTATTATATTTTTCATCAAATTGTTTAAAAACAAACTCCTATGAAAACTTTTTTTTTTATTAGTTCATAGGCCACATTGGCGGTTAAAGGTGTGTTTGTGGAATTTAAAATATTGTTCATCCAATATAATGTGACGAGTTTAGTTGACTTTAGTTCCGTAAAAGCAGAGAGTGTGATTGGAGTTGTTGCTGTAGAGTTTCTCACTTATCTCTTATTCTACTATCGTCAGTCTCTCGATTGGTTTGATATAAACCACCATCCCTTCTTATTTTGCACTATCCCCTTCATCTCAAAATACCTCTCTTAAAACACGTCCACCGTTATCTGCTTCATACATAACCAATCCCAAATGTATTAAAAAAACCACCCACGAATCTGTTTTTTTCTTTGTGTACGATTTTTCCACAAACTTCTTTCGTCAGCCATCATTTCCAAAACATATTAGTTTCGTGGTTTAACTGTCCACTTAATTTTTAGCATCCTCCTATAGCACCACATTTCGAATTCTTCAATTTTCCTTCTTTCAGGCATTCCTGAAGTCCATGCTTCGTTACCATAAGGTGCTATGCTCCATACATACAGTTTTAAAAAGTTCTCTCTGGTTCCTGGGTCAATATTTGAAACTACTTTTTCATGAAGCCACATTCAAATTCCTCTTTTACTTCTTTTATAGCTTCCTCCACATATAAGTTGAATATTAGTAAGGATGAACTGCAACCATATCTGATACACTTTTCAACTGATTGGTGACTCTCATGATTCTCTACTTTTATTATAGCCACTTGATTCTTATATCAATTCTAAAATATTTTTCTATCTCGATACGTAAGACCTGCCATTTTTTAAAAATTTTGAACATTTTGTCCCGCCTTACATTACCAAAAGCTTTTTTTTCTAAATCAACAAACGCTATGAAAGTAACTTTGTTTTTCTTGATCGGTGATAAGAATTGATTCTCTTGCGGCACGGTTTTTCCAAAATTCAAACTGTAGCTACTGTATATTTTATTCCAACCCAAAGAATTTACATTATAATGTCTGTCTCAGAATGACAAGCAACAATTTCTTTTGAAAGTTTAAATATTGCTAGTCTTATAGGCATTCAATCAGAACATTGTAGGAGGAAAACTGAGGCATAAAATTGAAATTCAGTGCGGGAATGTCAGTGTGGCAAGAAACAAGGAAACCAGTATTATACGCTTTGTAAACACTACGTTTCCGTCTACTACGATATTTTAGAATTACACTCTAGCTGCGGAGAGTAGTACTGCCGATTTATAAAATTTTGTAACAATTAGCTATGTTATTGCTCAGCGTGATAATTTCATTCCAACTACCTCTTAATCTTTACTGAAAGACATACTTGAAAAAAAAAAGAGAAAATATTATAGAGAATTACATCATAACTACATTGAAATTTCTTATTTTACCACATTTTATTGAGACTGCAAATTTATGTAGTTTTAGCATCCGGTTTGAGGTCTTTGCTCAAGTAGAATGTGAATTGGATTCTTTTTTTCTTTTTTTTTTTTTAACATTTCTACGAAAAGACTGAAATGTTACCTATTTGGTTACTAGCAAACCGATCAATTTTGCTCGTCATATTTGGTTTAATACTACTTCATTAAACAACGGGATTAATATGACAATATCTTCCATATAAGAGGGAGCTTATATTCACTTTGAATTTGATAGCTGCTAAAAATTAAAAAAAAGTACCGGGTGTGGTGCGTGAACGGTTAACGTTCTGGCCTCGTATTCGGGAGGACGCGGGTTTGAATCCCCGTCCGGGCATCCAGATCTGTGTTTTCCATGGTTTCCCCAAGTCACTCCAGGCGAACGCCCGGATGCTTCCTTGAAAAGGCCATGGCCGAGTTCCTGCCCGTTTCTTGCCCCAATCTGATCCCGCCTCTAATGACCTTGCTGTCGACGAGCCGTAAAGCCCTAGCAAAAAAAATAAAAAAGAGAGAGAGGGGCGGAAAGAGTAGAGAGAGAGAAAATGAAATTTGAATTGCGTTTCTGATTTCAGAGATTTTTTTGATATCCCCGCTCTCATCAGATGAACTCACTTCTGCACATATATTTTAATTTACGATTTTTAACTTTTCAATAGATTTTTTAAATAATTTTATGGACGGCATCATAGACCAAATACGAAAGATATTGAAAAACTGAACCTAATGGCTGAGCGTTAACGCTATGGCTCCGCATTCGAGAGGAAGCGGGTTTGAATTCCTATCCGGCTATCCAGATTTGGATTTTCCTTCGTTTCTCCAAGTCACTTCGTGTGAATGGCGGGATTATTTCTTCGAAAACCCATGGTCCGAATTCCTTCCCATTCCTTGTCTCCATTCCCTTCCCACCTTTAACGACTTAGAAGTCGACGAATCGTAAATCCAGACGCATAATAAGAAATTGGTATAGTAATATTATTTAGTTTATCGTCTCCTTGACGATGGTGCGAACTCGTTATAGTCCACCTAACGTAACCACACGACACTATTTCGACGATGTTGAAGCCCGAGAAGATTTCTTTCAGTCTTACCTCTGTGAAAGATTTCATAGTTACGTGTGCAGTTTATTAAGAAGCACTCAGTTATGAGTCTTTCCTTAAGTATGTTATGTCCTGACGCAAGCAGGTAAGAGTCGATGTTATATTTTACGCATAACGCAGTTGTAGGTTCGACTTGTTTAAAATAAATGCAAAAAAATAATTGGAAAACCTAGACTCGAACCGAGGACCACGCGTTTACAAGACTAGATGGTTAGCCACAAGCAAACGGAGCTCATGTTCACAGACGGCTCGTGCAGTGGGTAAACAACCTTATCCTGCCTCGGAAGTCAGTTACATTCAACTGACATTAGACAATTATCCTAAATAATCTCTTTATAATCGTTTCAATAGTTTTGTAGAACTTAAAAATCTGGATCTTTGAACATTTACACCCACTTCTCGGACCACACACCCCATTATGTGTTGCATTATTGCAACTGATTAGCCACATCAATATATAAATAAATATCGTTATAATTTTACGCTAATCATTTGGAATAAAATGTATAACTGAACCTCATTTTTACTGCGCTTTATTGCAATCTTGTTAATTACAACTTTAACGATATGTTTCACGATCGAATTTAAGAAAAGTGTAGCTGGAACCGAATTTCGTCCGATTGAGGCTATGGTCAGGCGATATCTTGCCTAATATTACAGTCAATCCAGGGACAGGAAAATGCGTTACTTGTTTCGAGATCGGTCAATAGCTTTTTACTGAAATGTGGGGAATGATAGATGAACTACCAAGAAGAATCGTCAATGGGCGGGCGGAGTCTACCTGCTTTGTTCGAGGCTTGACTTAAGGAAATGAATAACAGATGGCGCTGAGTTGAATACGCGCAATGATGCCACATTGTGCGAAATAAGGGACTTAGACTCAGGCGCGGACAGTCAATTTTTTTGCCAAAGAGTGTACATCTACAGTTTTGGAGACTGTCAACTACCACTGGAATTGCAGCGATAGTATTCTGGGAACCGTAGACTGTAAAGTGCAAAAATCTGGAACACATTCCTGTGGTCATTTCTGTTTTAATACCTGTATATAAATGAATAAGATCAGTCTTGCCTCTACCTTAGACAGGGTATGACATTTCTATTACTCTGTGTTTATCTGGTAACAGTTCAGTCTTGGTATGAATACTTTCATCGATATAAATTACTCAGCGGTGTATAAAATCGGCTTGATCGATTTTCAAAAGTACAACTTACCTGCAAAATATATATTTTATTACTCGCTGAATATGATGGGTTACGGTGATTGAGTTACCCAAAAGATCTAATGAGTCTGACGATTTGACGAATTATTTGAGCCAGGAAATTAATAACAAGAAGCTTGCTATTAGGGCAAATATGGGTTCATTCAAATGCCAGATACAGATATCTGTAGAATTAGATTTCACTAAACGAAACTAAATTTGGTCCGCTGCTCGGCTTTTCGAAACAAGCCTTAAAACCCAGATTTTATACTTCAGACAACAAAGGACAGATACTCGGATTTGATGCTATAAGTATAGAGTGAGATATATATACGAATAAATTACCCAAATAACAGATTCAACCATACACTATGCTGGATTTACTAAACAATGCCATCAGAGTACAAGATTGTTGAAATAGGTGCGCATGTCACATACCTACAACCAGTAACGGTGAAAACTCTTCACAATATCGTCATTAGAGTCATAGATCAGGACGGCAAATTACTGTAATTTTGAGGGGAAACCATTACTACGAGACCACTTATAAAAATAATTGGTGTACGGTATAAGAGAAAGCGAGTTACACAACGATATTAGTAGTGAGATAACATAGAACCAATAAACACCTGCGAAAAATAGTTTCTCCAGTCATCGGAACACGCATTAATAGGAAATATATGATTTACTTGATATTTACATTAGTGTCGAATTTGATGAGTTGATGACACGCATCATCCCATGTAACAATTTTTTTTGTAATGATGACGAGATTTGGATACATATCTAAAATGAAGATACATGTGACAGCCATTTCCTTATCAAAGGACGGTTTATCAAATCGAACTTGCCCCCAGTCCTTTCCCACCTCTAATGACCTCGACGTCGAAGAGGTGTAAAGCCATAAAAAACGAAGTTTCCGTCAGATAACTTGCAACTTGACTTTAATAAAAGTAGAGTTACAGTCTTGTGTGACATGTACATGAGGTTTTAACAGGCTTACTATGAATGATATTATGCTTCGCCACCAAGTGTGAGGAATTTTTTGCATCGGCACCTATTGCTGTAATCGAATGGTCACAACAGATCTCGTCAATTAAGAGGGGACCAGTAGATATTCACGCACACTTTGAGTACAGAGTGAATTTCCTTGCAAACACTACCTAATATGTCAGAATCACGCAGTCGAGTACACACTTTTGACGACTTTTGTGGGGAAACTGGTGTGATAAAAGCGTCATTCATTCATGCTGCAAGCATTAAGATCATATTCTTGGATGCACTTCTGCTCAAGACGAAAGAGAGCTTATTTGTTTTCAAAGAGGTCGAATTATGCATAATAGAATCTGGGAGCATTATCCGCACACATTTCGTTCGTCAGGACGTGGAGGTAGCGATCTAACACAGTAATACTATCCAATACTCTAGAACGCGACCGGTGTGACCCCTCATTACAGATGTCGGACGTCGTAGGCTATGCAGACTGGTAAAACAGGACAGGAGGCGAACGATGGCGGAACTAATATCAGATATTAATGCTGGGCAGAGTACAAGTGTGTCTGAACGCATAGTGCATTGAACACTCCTAACGATGTGCCTCATAAGCCGACCACCCATGCATGTGCCAATGTTAACACCACGACATCGGGGTCTGCGACTGAAATGGGCACGTGACCATCGTCACTGGACGTTTTCGCAGTGGCAGAGCGTTGCATGGTGTGATGAATCCCGATACCTTCTTCATCATGCAGATGGGAGTGTGCGAATCCGTCATTCTCCAGGGGAACAGCTTCTTGACACCTGTACTGTGGAACAGTAACAAGCTGGTGGCGGCTCAATTATGCTCTGGGGAACATTCATGTGGGCATCCATGGGTCCAGTGGAGCTTGTTGAAGGCACCAAGACTGCCAATAAGTATCATATATTAGTTGCAGACCACGTACACCCCTTCATGACGACCATGTTTCCCAGTGGCAGTGGCATTTTTTAACAAGGTATTGATCCATGTCTCAAGGCCAGCAGTGTGTTGGAGTGGTTCGAGGAACATAGTGGCGAGTTGCAATTGATGTGCTGGCCCCCCCAAATCTCCATATCTGAACCTGATCGAACACATCTGGGATGTGATTGAACGTGGCGTCAAAGGTCATCGCCCCCATCCCTGGAATTTGCGGGAATTAGGTAACTTGTTTGTGCAGATGTGGTACCAACTCCCTCCAGCGACCTACCAAGCCTTCATTGCTTCCACGCCAAGACGCGTCGCCGCTGTTATCCGTGCCAAAGGCGGACATATCAGCTATTAGGTAGTTGATCATATTGTTCTGGCTGATCAGTGTATTAAGCAGGCCGCCTACGTTGTAAATGTTGCTTTCTTCTTGTATGTTTGCATTACATCACCTGATACAAAAAGTGAAACTTCCAGAAGGGTAGGAGGAAACGAAATGAAACTTCACGGGTTGAGAGGGTATGTGATGTTATCTCAGTGATTACAAAATCGAGTCAAATTTACAACAAAAAAAACTTGAGCTCACTTATCAGTATGACGTTGCACCCCTTCTGCCCTTGATGCATGTACTGATTCTGATTTGAAGGACGTCATAAAGCTGTTGTATCCAATTATGAGGCAAGTTGGCGCACAACTATTGTAAATGGGCCTTGATATCCCGAATACTGTCAATGGGACGTAATTGACGTTCGAATAGGTAAAACACATGTTCTATCAGAGACAGATTTGGGGATCTTGCTGGCCACGGGTGTACCTCAACATAACGCATACAAAGAACATTTGAATATACGGAGAAAATGGACTGACTGCGACCAGCCTCAGTACTCCTCCTTCAAAAAGATACAACCAACCATAGGGTTCAAGGTAACTCACGACGTGTTTCTAGGAACAATTCCGGAATTCATCTGGAGTGATTTCGGTTAGGAATGAACATTGATATCTGGGTGGGCTGACTGGAACTGTACGGAGTCATTCAGAATTCCCAGGTTTTGTACCTAAAACTGTATAGATAAATTCAGGGGCCTGGAGCATCATTATTTTTACTGCTTCATTGAAATTTCATTCTTATATAATGATAATATTACTTCACACTTCATGAAACAACGCTTCGAGTACTTTAAAGGTTCTAAAAATGTTCTTTCGTTTTTCAGTGTAGGACGGGTATCAGCCCTGCACCGGCTCACAAGGGACCACCCGCAGAGTTGATGATAAGAGTGCGGCTCGTGTCCGCAACTGTAGCGCAAAGTCTAGACGTTACCGCAGACCGCATCGCGTGTGTCTTGCATTCCAGAGCCCTAGCCCAACAAGGGAGTTGACAAAAATAGTGTTCCAAAAATGTGGTGCTTGCTTCGTACATTTGAAGAGCTGGTTGGTTTGTAACGGGGGAGCCAAAGCGAGTTTGAAACAATATATTCGTCTTACAACACATGTCAGATTACTGAACACTTTGTTTCTTTTAACTAATAACCGTGAGCATTGAATGAATCAGTTTTCGCAGAAAGTCAATAAATGCAATCAAGAGTGCTATAGCTGATACAGCTGTGAACATGACCATGTAATTGTCAAACCTCCGAAATTTATAGCCTAGCCCTAAAAATAAAAATGAATGTTACTACGCGCTTTATATTAGCTTGACCTCTATGTATGAATGAATGTAATGGTATCTTGCAAATGAGTTTTTATCCGCTTTCAGATAACCAAATTGTTCGAAATTTTGCATACTTATTGAGAACCGATGACAATACAACAATATCATAGATATGACCTGGTATAACGATTACTTTGACAGTAACAATACAAAAGTGTTTTAACAGTCACAGTTATATGACAGATATGGCTAATTTTATCCACTTCCTACAGAGGTCTGGTGGTTCAGTTCGTTAAGGCGCGTTGCTGCCGGACGGACGATATCCGGTTGCAGTTAAAAATTTTATGGATCGCAGAAGTGACTTTCACTTCTGGCAATGCTTTGCTTTGTTTATGTGAAGTAGGATAGGACGCTCCGCGGTTCTGATTCCATGTTAAACTGGAGGTCCCCTATACCCGATGAGGTTGCCTCGATAGGCAAGTGCAGCCGCGACATTAGTGGGCATGCGTGGCAATTCAAAAAATCTATGTCACATAGTGGCCGGACCCTTCCCAGATTCCTGTCCTAAATTGCCATATGCATTTAATTTAATTAACCACTTCTAGACGATTTAATTTTTGCACACGTCCTCATTACAATGACAGTAAAATCAGAAAAGTTTGGAAATTTCAACTGAATTTTCACACACTTTCAGATTTCCGAACTCTCTGAGATTTTGCACACTTATTAAAAAGTGATGACAATACAAAACTTTTACAGCTTTGCCCTGGTATTCTCATTATGTTGACAGCAACAACAGGAAAATTGTTGGTTGTAATGGGATCTTTCATTTCAGTTTTTACCCACTTGCATACATGCGAAATGTTTGAAATATTGCACACATATTAAGAACTGATGACAATAATATCATAACTATATACTGGTATTCTCATTACTTTGAAAGTAACCACAGGAAAGTTGTTTAGCCGTCATATGACAGATGTTCATTGCCGCTCATTTCCATCAGTGGTCTGGTGGCTCAGTTGGTTAAGTCGTGTTACTTCCGAACAGACGAATCCCGGTTTCGGATGCAATTTTTACGGACCTTAGAAGTTACTTGCACGTCTGGCAAAGATATTTTTTGCTTTTTTTGTTTATGTAAAGTACGATGGGACGCTCCATGTTAAATTGCAGGTTATAAGGAAACGCCTTGTACCCATCATTAACGTTTATGAAAAATTAGTGGTGATAGTATATCCTTGGATCATAGATTTTATTTTGAGTTGCAATATCGCAGAGCAGGATCTTTGATTGTGCTGTATGGTAGTAACAAGAAAAAAAGTGTTAAGATGAATGTGTATTAATTGAATGATAAATAAAGGAAGTATATAAATGTGAGAATAAAAATTAATTGTAAGAAATAGTATTCTTACAAGGTCCCCTATACGCGATGGGATTGATGGGAGAGGCAAGTGCAGCCGCTTCACGAGTGCGCATGCGCGGCAATTGGAAAACCTTTGTCACTTGGCGATCGGACGTTTCCGAGATGCCATAAAAATTCAATTTTACACCCACTTCCAATGTATGAATTTTTTAAATTTTGCTCGCGTATTAAGTACAGATAACAATACAATAATTTCACAGCTATGTCCTGTTATTCTCATTACTTTGACAGTACCAATAGAAAAATTGTTGCTCGACCTCATACACATACTTTGATGTAAGCATCTACGACAATGGCCGCAGTTACTCAACGTGATGTTCCCTACATCGTTTTGACTTAGGTCGTACTATTATAGAAGAGTAGTCTTTTACCTTTACCATGCTATCGTAGCTCTGGTTGATCACTTAACAGTACATTACTAGTGTGAATAATGATGATAAATGAAACTACAAGAATCAAAAGCAAACATCAGGAAACATGTTTTTGTACAAATCTTAACTAACAAGTTAAAAATAAAATTATAATTAAAAAAACTAAAAACATGCTTTTATAGCAATGTGAGCTAAAAAGTTAAAAATAATATTTTATTGTTCAACACCGATAGGATGTCCTACAGTTCAGAATAAATTAATTTCTTGAATAAGCTTAAAATAGAATAAAGTCATTGACCAAAACATTAACTTTAATGTGAAGAAACCGTGGGCTGCTCTGTACTTACTTTTTACAATGACTCTACCTTTACGAATAGCTAAAGACAGAAAATATGAGAGAATTGAGATTTAAAACCTCAAGATTTTTTATATTATAGATAATTTTTTGGTCAATGACTTAATTCTATATTAAACTTATTCAAAAAATTAATTTGTACTCCATTGTGGGACATATTATCACTGTTGAACAAAATCTCCAAGTTTAAGTATTATTTTTAACTTTTTACTTCACATTGCTACACAAGCATGTTTTTTTTGTTTTTAATCTATAATTTTATTTTTTAGCCCATTTGTTATGAACTCCTTTATATGCGCAAGAAAGAAGTTCGAAATACAGTTTCCTCCGCGATTGCAAAACAAATACGGAGCGTGGTAGGTGAGCCTTAATGCTCTGGCCTAACGTTCGGGAGGAAGCGGGTTCGAATCCCTGTCCGGCCATCCAGATTTTGGTTTTCCATGATTTACCAAAATCACCCCAGGCGAAAGTCAAGGCCAAATTCCTTTCCGTTCCATGGCTGTAATGACCTCGTCGTCGACGACGCCTAAATCCATAAGCAAAAAAAAAAAAAAAAGAATACAAAACTAATAACAAGTTTCACGGCGGCACAGATGTTTCAAAGAGCTCAAATTTGAAAACTAAAATAAATCTTTGATCTATGTCAAACTAATTGAACAATAACTTTCTGTCGAATAAAGCTGCTAGTTGTTTCAAAAAATAAAAAATAAAAAACCAATGAATTCCACAGCTCCCTCTTCGAAAAATTTACTTTCAGTGTTTGCTATAATTTACTAGTTACAATCAGACCAATGAAACATAGCACATTTTACACTATCAACTATCTGACATACGCATTACATCCCAGATGATATTGTTGACACACCACCTCGTTACTGCGAAACTAAACTAGCTAAAACTAAACAAGCTCCGGTGCTCCGAAGGGAATAGTGTTATGATGATTGCTGTAACCGCCGATAACCGAGGCTTTTGCGGCTACCATTGAAAGTATTTGTGGAAATTTAAACAAGTTGGTTTTCCATTGGATACATCAGTGAGGCAGGTTTGTATGTCTGCGTGAAAGAAATGATGAGGTAAAGGAGAGGAGGCAATGCGGTCCCGGTCCATTAAGGTCTACTCTTCAGAAAGACACTTAAGGAACAGCCAAATAATATAAAAAAAATTCACCAAGTTAACGGATGCAATAAATAATGATATATACACAAAGATATCTGTAGGCCACACTTACTTTAATTTCATTTTTTAAATGGCTAACCGATTTTTTACACATTTCATTTTCGAACAATTTCATTCTGAATAGGCCTACTACAGATTATTATCAGACAAAATAGGCTATACTTCTTAGAAAAACTCAATAAAGTTTCTCGAATGAACTGAGGGTCATGCAATGATTAGGGAAACACTGGGAAGCTGAAATTTGTATGGCATGATCGGGTACCGAAGCCCGTGTCCTCTGGAAGTCAGGCCCGAACATTACAGTTTACCCAATAATGCTAAGTGTTATACTCGAAATACCGACGCGCCACGCGCAGTTCTACCATAGGAGACGAGGACGTATATCGCCTGCTCAACTAGAGTGCATCTATATACATAAAGATGAATGTATGTATGTTTGTTTGTTTCTTCTTCATACAAATCCACAGTTTTCATCCGATCTCGATGAAACTTTGCACACTTATCCTTTGAGACAAGGAGAAAAATACTGTCTACATTTGGTTGAAAAATTATCTGTATAAATAATACATGTTGTTTTATAATTTCGAAAAATTACTGAACGGCCATAGACAGACGTGCTGCATATGGAGGTGTCTGTACTGTTTTCCCGTGTAGTGGTCAGGTAGCTCAGTGGTTAAAGCTCTTGCTTACTAATGTTTGGGTCGTGATCTGCGGTTCAATTCTCCGTGGAGGCTAGGAGTTTTAAAAATTGTTTTTGATCGTAAGAGTCACACCTGGGCCGTCGGTTACTCAGATTGAATATTAAACTGTAGATATCACAAAGTTAGGGATGCAATTCGAGGCAAATCGTAAGAAGTCTTGCAATGCTGAAGGTGTACACTTTTTTACGTTATATTGATCCCTCAGGGGTGATTCGCAGTCAGTGTGTGTGTGATCTGCAGTAATTTTTATATATAAAGATGAATGTTTGTTTGTTTGTTTGTTGGTTTGTTTGTTTGTTTGTTCTTCATAGTAATCCACAGTTTTCATCCGATGTCGATGAAACTTTGCACACTTATCCTTTGAAACAAGGAGAAAAATACTGTCTACATTTGGTTGAAAAATTATCTGTATAAATAACACATTTTGCCTCATAACTTCGAAATACGGCGATAGACAGGCACGTTGGATGTGGATATCAACATACCATGTTTCTGTGTAGTGGACTGCAAGTTGAGTGGTTAAAGCGATTGCTTACGAACTTCGTGGTCTCCGGTTCAAATCTCCGTGGAGGCTAAGATTTTTAAAAATTGTTTTTCATCGTAAGAGTCAGGCCTTGGCCGTAGGTTATTCAGATTGAATGTTAAAATGTAGATATTAGAAAGTTAGGGGTCCAATACGAGGCAAATCGTAGGTAGTCTTGCAATGTTGTAGGTGTACATTTTTTTCCGTTATAATGATCCCTCAGGTGTTGTTCGCAGTCAGTGTGTGAGTGTGAACCACAGTAATAGTATTATAAATACGGAAGTAAGTCACTGTCTTTTTGTTACGTTTTGATGACTAAATGGCTATATCGTTGTGATGGAATTTTATAAGGAAATCTGTATGAAGGACACAGGATATTTTTTCCAGTATGATTAACAGTTGTAGTCACGAAATTTGAGACCTTATCGAATGGTGACAGAAATATGTTGGAAAATGATTCACTTCAAGAGACAGGTTCGACGGTACAATGATATAGTGATAGCTTTCCTGTCATATTATTCTGACTCGATATTGTTTGGGACCAATCCTTCGTTACCAACAACTTTCTATATTTAATTCTGGCAAAAACATTATTAATCCACGCGTACGAAGTCGCGGGTACGGGCTAGTAATACTATAAATGCGGAAGTAGGTCTCTGTCGTTTTTTACGTTTTGACTAAATGCCTATACCGATATTGTCGGATTTTGACAAGAAAATCTGTAGGGAGGGCACAGGAAATTTTTTTTCGGTATGATTAACTGCTGTAGTCACGAAATTATGAGAACTTATCGAATGGTGACAGAGAGACGGATGTGTGTGTTAGTCTGTAATGTTACGTCGCTTACTCAAGCTATGATTCTCGCGCATTATGTTAGTATATAATTTGTTAATAAATTTCGTTTAGAGAAAAAACGTATTATTTAGTATAGATGTAGATTTTATCTGTCCTTTTACTTTGTGTCTGCTTAAAAGTTTCTGGCACCAGTTTATTTTGCCTTCTTTTTTGACATGCCTTGCAGGCGTAAACTGGCCTAAGTTGTAGCTCTAGCAGAGCACGAGCAGCTAAGTTATTAGAACCCAAGAATCGGATGCTCATGCTAAAGAAAGAAGAAAACTCGAAGCTGAAATGAAGCTGCCCTTAGTTAACATCTTCCCCCTCCCCTCCACATCCCCTCACATTATTTTGTTTTTCTGTTTTTAAATACGTTGGAAATTAATTCTCTTCAAGAGACAGGTTCGATGGTAGAATGATATAGTGATGGCTTTCCGGTCATATTATGCCGACTTGGTGTTGTTTGGGACCAATCCTTCGCTACCAACAACTTTTTATATTTAATTCTTGTAAAGAAATTCTTATTTTACGCGTACGAAGTCGCGGGTATCAGCTAGTTCATAATAAACCGGAAACTGATCGTTTTAGTACAAGAATAATGTAGGTCGATGTTACAAGAGGATAACGAGAAATTAGAGAATAAATTGGATAACTAACCCAATACGTGAAAGGGAGCAAAATACAATAATCATTGGTGATTAGAATCAGGTAGTGGAATAAGGAAAGTAATACAGTAGGAAATGAATTGTTAGAATTTTGTGGAAAATATAAGACGTTAATAGCAAACGCACAGATACGAATCATATACGAAAAATATACACCTGAAATCTCCATAGGATACGTACAGATAAGACCTAGATTATATAATGGTTAAACAGCGACTCAGAAATCTATTTCTGTAAAACGCAATCTGGAGCTGATCGCAATCTAATAGTTACGAAGTGGAGGTTGAAATTCATGAGAGCAAAGAAACAACAGAGGCAAAACAGACTTGAAGTAAACAAATTGAAAGAATCTCACATAAGAAAACAATTTTCAAATATTGTTGATGTTCGTCAAGGAATAACGCTGGAAGAAATTCGACAGAATAATGGAATTCACCGAAGACGGAGATTGTCAAAGCTACTGGTTGTAAAGAAACATTATGCATTAGTAAACATGCTGGCCCGAAAGGATGAATCACAGAAGAAAATTTGGAGTTGGGGGACCAGAAGAGAAGACACAAACATAATCACGGTTGAGCAGGAAGAGAGGGGAACAGATATTTTAGAAGTCAGATTAATGGAAAAATCAAAAAAGCGAAAGTTAAATGGCTGCCAAAAAAGTACGAATAAGTAGAATAAGAAATGGTAGCAATAGATTCCGCTGATAGGAGGATCAAACAGAATTTTGGAGGAATGAAGAAACGTTGTATAAATATTAAAGGTACTGATGAGAAAACTTTTTTAAGATCAAAAGATTGAACCAACCAATGTAAGGAATACATAGAGATATTTTAT
This sequence comes from Vandiemenella viatica, assembly GCA_031002005.1. Taxonomy (NCBI): domain Eukaryota; kingdom Metazoa; phylum Arthropoda; class Insecta; order Orthoptera; family Morabidae; genus Vandiemenella; species Vandiemenella viatica. The sequence goes on along the minus strand of CM061921.1, from coordinate 237,985,452 downwards.
GGTGAGATTGATTTGAACAACAGTGTGCTGCAGAGAGAAGAAGATGTCAACATTGATGGTTTAGGACATCGTTTCTCAACCTTTTTCTATCTGAGGACAAGTAACTAATGCTGCCGACCATTAACTAATATGGGCCTAGTCTTTACTTATGTGTATTTTATTAATTTCTGGTACTTATACGATAAGCTTAAATTCGGAAAGACATCGTTTAAATAACAAAGTTTTTACACTGTTGGTTTTGACGACATGTATAATAGGAGAACAAATTGCGTGGAGAGACAGAAACAATAGGTATTTGCCATCTGGAAAGAACCCTGAATGTATTTTAATGATGAAACAATATCTGCAGTTGGTACGGAGAGGCATCAACGTATGTAACAGTCCAATATAATGATGAAGGGGTATGTGTTGTTAAGGGAAGATTAACGCTTGTAGCATATCACTAATACTGGTATTCTCAATATAAGCAGCATTTACACAGTGATGCACAGTGTTAATCTAGGATTAATGTTGATATTAATGCTGTTTTACCAATCTTGTTGGTTGGAAGATAGTTACATCGGTTTCTCCTGACACTGTTACTTTTTAAGGCATCGAATCAAATGTCAGTACAGCCACGATATGACTTGGTTGATATAATGGTAAAAAGCACATTTTCTTTTATCAAATGAAAAAGTGTAATTAATTCTAAATAGAAACGGTGGTTGTAGAAGATCTGTTGTACGCACACATAAAATACTGGCTACAACGGATTATACCCTGCGCGTTTGAGTAAGTATGGGTTCCTGATGTTCTAATGTCATTGAAGCTATTTCTGTGAAATGCAGTACGACACCTTACATTAGCAGTAAATACGATGCGCGAAGTAAATGAATTAAACGCAGAGCTACTAAGCAAAATAATACCTATAATCAGCATATTTCAGTTGGAAAATATATTAGGAAATAAAATACTACAAATAATTTAGATTTTTATGGTATTTCCTCTAACAGGTCTTAAATTCACACTTTCTTTGTCTAAGTCCCTCGCTATAGGCAAAAAACGAACCAACGACCACTGTATAACATTTCCCTAGCCATCATTTATTAGTTACTATAAAAATTTCAAAGGAATATAGCAAAAACCACTAAAGTAGAATTAGATTTCTTTCAAAAATATTGTGTCATATTACTACTAGAAATGTTTCTTAACTCTTAAAATAAGATTCAAGAATATATGTAGTATTCTATCGGTGGACGTTGATAATACCAGATACTTCTTTATACTTTCATGGTACAAGTGCTTTTCTTTTTTCTGACTGAACACAGTTATTAATTTTATACAAAAACATATCATGAATGGAAAAACCTGAAACTGCTAAACGTAAAATTTTACGTACTGATTATTTAAAACATTATCAGCCCTGACATAAGACCGTTTATCAAGACACGAAAAATATAAGAATTAACTAAAAAAGTAAATAGCTATCAAAATTGAAGTAGTTTATCGGAGTTTTAATGTAATTACTTTATATGATGGTGTAGAGACTTAAGGAAGGTAGATGGTTAGCTGTTCCAGACACTGGTTACATATCTAAACAGAATATGTCCTGCCCATCTGATCTAAACATCTAGTTAGCCAATTCACAAAATGACATATACAGCAGAAAATGGACAAAACAGCTTTCATAGAATTCCTAAACAATTACATGCGCTGAAACTCAAAGCTTATATTCCACAGCAAAGATACTTCATATGTAACTCTATATATGGGGAAAGAAAAACTATATTCTAGAATAATTAGCCCTCATCCTAGCTCACTGTATTCCGCTCTTTGTTGTCGGAGAAAACTGCGATCTAAATTTTAGGAGAATGTTCTATCTAAAAAACGAAATCACTTCTCCGTGTTATAATACAGCAACTGTTAGTACATAGCGGCAGCTTTACGTGATCCATGAAAAATTACATTTCTCACCTTCCATTCTTTATCTGACGATGGAAGAACTGTATCGCTTGAGTTATTGACTGCTAATGCATAAAACTGGAATTCTAAAGCTTGAAAAGCAATACTAATTCCTATCTCAGAGGCAGTAATTCTTATCTGGAGCACAGAATTTGCGCGTGAAGGTATTTAAGGAGAGAGAGAGGGGAGGGGGTAGTGAAGTGACGTGTGTGGTGGCCTGAGGCGTCAGTCGTTGTGTAGCAGTGGTCGCGAGTGCAGTGGACACCATGCGTCTCCAAGCAACCGCCGCTGCCATAGTAGTGGCTATACTGATTATATCAAGTAAGTAATAAACGGCCATATTCAGTTAGCAAATCCATTAGGGAAGAATACAATACTTAATTTTAACTTTTTGTGGCAATACATCTTCCCAGGTATCAGATTTGCAGTTTCTTTGTACAAGGTTTTCGATGTTGTTTTATGCTAGTATTGTTTTTTTTTTCTTCTTGTTTTGACATTAAAGCGTATTTAAAATCAAAACGCGCAATTTTGTGTGGGTGGCTGAAGCGTCCGAAGCAGCTACTTAACCATTGAGCAAATATTTCATACTGCGCCGCCAAGGATTCTACCGTGGGTTTTATATCAAAATTTGAGCGTTTTAAAGTTTATTCAAAGAACCAGCACTGCAACGTTTTTCTTCCAAGAATTTCGCTTGTTTAATTGTTCATTTTTAAGTATCGCTCCTTCGATCCTCAATTTGAGTGTTCTAGAGAGAATTTCCCTATTGTTTGCGAGTGGAACAGAGAATTCACCTGCTACCGCTGTACTCCACGTTGCCTATACTGCAGTGACAAGCTTTGTGACAATGAATCATCGTGGCAACAGTTAAGTGTAGAAGTTAAAAAAGCCAATTATGTGGATAACGGTTCTTTTACAAATTTTATTGTTTTGTACATGTTTTCCTGTCATATTTGATTCTTCTAATCTGTGGGTAGTAGTGAAGAAACTTAAAAGCACATAAACTATTACATCTTAGGGGCAGGGTGAGGGGGAAAATTAGCTCTTCCATCTTAATAACGCCAAATTTGTCTTTTTCAGTTGCAGAGTCAGGCATGATAAAAGAACGTATGATCGAAAGCTTGAATCTATACAGAGCCTGCTTTGAAGCTTTCACCAACTCAACAACAGATTTATACCGTGAAAGGAACTTCACACCTGATGTGCAGTAAGTAACAACAAACCAATTTACACGACTTTCATAGTACACTAAATTAGTTCATTCAAATATTAAGAGTACTTTTGGGGTAAAACTTTGGTTCACAATTTCAGGAACCGTATGTCTACCATGATATACTGCTTTCACAAGTATTCAGATTTTTGTAGAAATGGAACATTTACTGGAGAGGAGACCACCACCATGTTGTCCAGCGACATTGCTATACTTACCGATGTCAACAAATGTAAGTCGTCATTTCTGTTTTACATTCCAAATTTCATTCTTGTAGTTTTAAAAAGTCAATATTTCTATAACCACAAGCATAAATTACTAATTGCACATTAAACTTGCTTTTCATTTACGGAATTCTTTGGTTTAATTGTAACATACAATCTGAGATCAATTAAAACCTGAACTGTCTGAAATAGGTGTAATAGAACATAATCAATATTTTTCAGTTTCATTTCAGAACATACTTCCGCCCACCTCCTTTTTGACTCCATCATTAATAGAAAAAGCTAATTCGTTTAGGAATGAAATTGTTTTTATTATTTACATACAAGTTTCTTTCACTTGTTCTTTTTGTCTTAGATGCTGTATCTGGGGATGAACAAATACTTGAAAAATACGGTGGAATGTCATACATTAACCTGATCTGTCTGATAAATAAGACTAACTACAGAATGTCTGCACGCAAATTTAGCGTGTGCCGGTAAGAACGTTTTTAAAATACTCTAGCATAAACTTGTGATAAACACTTTACTTGTTTTCCAGCAATTTTTATTTTTTACAGTACTTTGGGGGAATGTGCCAAAGAGTTTAACATATCCAAATGTGAAGAGAATTTCAAAGAGGTTGCCGAGAAATTGGAAAAGGTAAGATGGATAATTTATTGAATAAGTTTTTTTGGTTAGTAAATATTGTATTATGCTTAATATCATAGGATTCATGGGAAAATAGTACAAGGCAAATAGAACAAGAGAGTTTAATGCCGCTAATAGCTTTCTAAAATTGGAAGCCTTACCCCTTAAATAAGTAATCTATATAAAATATTGTGCCCGATATTAGTTGTACTATTCGTGATAGTGAAATATTCAATAACTCAGTTAGTTCATTTCACCAAACTACTTTTTAGGTAGTAACTGCTTCTTATATCGTTCTTTATGCAAATTTGAGTTTTTAGGGAACCGTTTGGTACGTTAGATGTGAAGTGATTAATTTGAGATGGAGATGTCCTCACCCTGCGATCAAATATCTTAAAAACAAAACAAAACAAAAAAACAATTAGAGCAGGTTCGCGATCTGACATACAAAAATATGCAGACGTAAATAATTTTCGTGTCTTTTACTTTGTTGTGCATGTTTCAATCTCCACCTAGGTCTTCTTCAGGCCTGCTGAATATGCTGCAAAAGGCTGATTATATGCCCTTCGTAGTTGTAGCCAGACTTTCATTAACTGTTTTGTTTTCCAGCAGAGGGTGTGTGATACTCCAGAGGTGTATATAGCAAAGCAACCTTATCTAGTTCACGTTTATCCATAAGATCCCATTTCTGCTTCTGACTTAGTCAGTAGCCCCTATCTTTTTTAAAAAATTTGGGATGTAAGTTATAAAAATGTCAGTAGATTCCATAATTTTATGTTGTAAAAATTCCTTTCGATGTGATAGAATATTGATTTTCTTGCACTGAATCAGACGATTTCCTTCTTATAATTTGCACCCTGCCACTGCTAGTTTTGTGATCAGCTTGAGAGTCGTGTGGCGAGAATGTTCTTCTTTTTTAACGGTGACAGACTGTGATGTTTCATTGATACACATTTTACCACATTCGCAAGGTACCCCATATATCTTACATGCTTGTGACGGTAATCTGAGATACTTCGCTTATCTTAAATTGCTGCTAATCACATCACTGCTGGTGAAATCTGATTGAATATTGTCTCTGGTTAGAACTCTACTTATCCTCTCAGTGACTCGCTTCTTATAAAGTAGAATGCCCTTTTTCCTCTGTTCTTTATATCGGTCACAATTCTTGACCATTTTTTTTGTGGCCAGGGCATGGTCTATCATATGACTATTGTATCCAATTGGTCGTAGATTCCCATCTAGAAGTTTCCTCTCTTCAGTTACATGTCTGCTATCTGCTACCATCATAGCTCTACAAAATGTCTTTATCAAATCCCTTTTCCGAAGATAAAGTTCACTATGGAAACTGCAACAAACTATCAACTGACGATTTTGGATGTGCTGATTACAATAAACCAGGAATGAAAATTAAGACCCTCCATTTTTAGAAAATCTACACAAATGAATCGTTATTTAAATTCGGTTGCCCACAATCACACTGATGACAGAAACATGCAGAAAGCTTATCTTCGTCCTCTAACCTTTTAGGGAATTTATTAGTATTTAAAAATGTTTCACATTTACCATGCGATCTTAAATGTTCATTTTTTTTTTACTTCTATATTAGAATAGTTACAAAGAAGAGCTCTGTCTATATTTTTTGTGAAATCTTGTTGGAAAGGAAGTTTATACGAATATCTAAGATATGCCTAAGCCATTCTGGAGATAAGAAAAGATATTCTCAGCATAATATGTCAGGAATAGTTAATGACAAAAAATTTCGGGAATACAGTACAGGCAGTTTCTTAACAATTTAATTTGTAGCCACTGTTGCGAGATATAATTGAATTGATTTCCCCCTGCATTCGAGTTTTTTCTTCCGACGCTAATGGAGTTCCCGGATTTAAAAAAAGGAAAAATGGACCTGATGTCCTCCTAGAGTCAACTATATATACCTCTTAACGGTCTTAAGGGGTCATCCATAAATTACGCGAGGTGACACAGGCGGGGGGGGGGGGGGGTCGGGCGTAATCTCACCAAATCTCACCAAGGGGTGAGGGGGGGTCTACGGAAATCTCACGTGAGGTTTTGGGAAAAAAAATTTGTATTGTAGAGCTAAAAAGTTGATTTTATGAGGTATTTCGTCTAAAAGTGGGGTTGTGACCCGATTTCGATGGGTGAGACCTAAAAAAAAGGTCTCCAAAAGTTTCGAGGCCGATTACTTAGGCGGTGCTTCTCACGGACCAGATCTCACCAGAGGGGGGGGGGGGGTTCCGGAAATCCGGAAAAAACACCTCACGTAATTTATGGATGTCCCCTAACAAGCGACTCCATTTAAATCAGTTGGGGATGGGTCTCTAAAATAAGTTCTAATGCTCTTACCAACCTCCATCGTATAATTAGTCGGAACGATGTGTTATGTGCAGTGCAATGCAACATTCCTGAACCGAGGGACAATCGAATTAGAAATTAAGGATGACAGAAACATGCAGAATGTTTTAATGTTAATACAATCTTTCAGGAACAGTGGACAGTATTAATTTGAGATTAGGAATATAAGTCAGGTCGCATGAGAATTTCACAGCTTGCAGGAAACATTGCATAAAGATAGGCAAACCGACCAACATGTTGTCGTATCTATCGGGACTTTGTTAAATAAAACTCAACTAATGCATTGTACATGGCGCGAGTTTTAACTTCAGTAATACAGCGAATATGGCGTGATGTCTAGTATCTGGCAGGGTCAATCCTAATGTGCTGCACAGGTCTTTACAAGTTGGAGCTTCAGATCACTTCTCATATAGTGCTTGTGAAAATTTTAGTCAGATGTTCCGAGGAAAGTGGACAACAGGGGATGGTTCTGTTTCGTGGCCAGCTCGTTCACCTGATCTGACACTATAAATATTTTTTGTGAGATCATGTAAAAAGCCGTGTGTACGAGACTTGTAGAGACTCAATAAAACTCCCACAGTTTGTGACATAGAACGACAACGTGGTTACTCCATCGAGTTCGACAAAACTTAGCGGGACATTGTAATGCCTGTATCGAAGATGTGGGACGTAGTAAATGTATTCACAGCCTGCGAGTGTAGTGCAGTTGAATAAAACTATCACAAGAACAAAGATTAGTAATTTCTCTTATTAAATTTCCGTGGGTATCTCAAAACAATTGTGGCTTTTATCTTGTAACTTAGCCATTTTCGGCCCGTCATTCCATATTTCAAATCAATACATTTGCCTTTTTGTGTCATCACGTAAACTTCCTATTGAATGATAGCAGCTGGTCTGGGGGTGTCCATAAATTACGTGAGGTGAAATAGGGGGGGGGGGGGGTCCGGCGAAATCTCACCTAGGGGGAGGGGTCTACGGAAATATGTGACGTGAGGTTTTTGAAATATTGTTGGACTATAGAGCTAAAAAAATAAATCTAAAAATGATCTCACCAGAGAGGGGGGGGGGGGTTGGCCCAGATCTCACGAAGTCTCACCAGAAGGGGGGGGGGGGGTCCGGAAATCCGGAAAAACACTTCAAACACCTCACGTAATTTATGGATACCCCCTTACTGACACAAAAAACTATCCTGTCAACTAAATACCATGACTTTCCAAATAAATATACTTCCAAATTAAACATTGCTTACAGAAGTAACAGTTGTATATAAATGTCTCTTAGTGCAAATGGATGATGGCAAATAAATTAACGGAATATGATCGTAATCATTAAATTTTTTTGCTCGAAAACTAAAAGATTATTTTTCTGTTTGATACGTTGTCATACTTCCCCTGATTTTAATACAGTATTTGGTTCTGCAGTAACTTCACCACTAAGAACAATCATAGATACCTTGTTATAAATTCACAACATATTGTACTGAAACTTATCTCAGCGTTCATCATCAGTCGATGTTTCCGCATATACTCTTCCATATTGGAAGGTCACTCTGTGTTTCTCCTTCCACCACTTGTCTCCAATCAACTCCCTTCACTTCTATGTCTTTCTTTGGCTGCTCAATCCATCTTGTCCGCGATCTTCCAACAGATCTCTTTCTCTTCCCGTTGTTCAAGAATGCTAACTTCAGCATCCTCCCCTGTTCGATTTTCATGATGTGTCCCAGCCAATGAAATAATTTCTTCCTTTACCTCTCTTCTAATGTTTCGACTTTTAATTCCTCTCTGTCGTTTTTGTCCCTGATTGTATCCTTCCTTGTGAGGTTCTGCAGCGCTCTCAGAAACCTCATCTCTACCTACTGTAGTATTACATTTCTCCTTTTCAATTTCTTCTCTTCTGTTCTGTATCAAAACCACGCTCTCCACGCTATTTCTACCTTTTCACTGCTTCTGCTACACACTCTTTCCACCAACGGATTTTCTTCTTTTTCCTCTTCTGTGATGTTCTTCCACCTTTCCTTACTGCTGCCTTTACTATTGTTTTTATAAATCGTCTCCATTCTTCTTCTGTTGTTCTTGGTTCATCCTTGGGAAAATCGGCCTTTGACGTTTCCTGGAACGCTTCTTTCGTGCCCCTCTCTAACAGCTTCCAATACTTGATATTTTGCATCCATTTTTTCCTGTTTCGCCCAGGCAGAATTTTTTAAAACCGGTGATATCTTACCCAGGTTCACACTTGGTATGACTTTTACATCTGTTAATTTCGGACGGAGACATTTGCTGAGTAATGTGTTGTCTATTAGGCTTGCAGTCTGACAATACCAACTGTATTTGGTATTGTCAGACTGCACCAATACCAACTGTATTTGGTATTGTGGCTCTTTCCCATGCTAGGTGTTGATAGCTAATTGATTCCTAGACATAGGTCTAGGTCTTCTCCCTCCTTATTACTTAAAATTACACCATTACTTCGCATAATATCTTCATAACCTGCGCTGCTCTTTCCCACTGTGGTATTTAAATATCCCATTACAGTAAATTATTTTGTCTTTATTTTGGCATCAGATCTTGTATAGATTCTTCTTTCCCATTCTTGGGTGCAGCCAACGTGGGTTCCATGCTCGTGGATGATATCTAGTGCCTGTTCATTTGCCACAATTGACAGTTTCAATATCCT